>LR749639.1:1636741-1794051 GCA_902729485.2 Mus minutoides | reverse complement strand
CACACACACACACACACACACACACACACACACACACACACACACACACACACACACACACACACACACACACACACACACACACACACACACACACACACACACGAGGCCCTAGCAGCCCTCTGTGTTAGTCACAGGATCTCACCATTATCTCACCATTATCTCACCATTATCTCACCATTATCTCACCATTATCTCCATGACACACCTTAGCTCCCATGCTCGACTCCCCTAGATGAGCAGGGCAGTCCGCAACGAGAGTCTCTCCTGCTGGGCCGGCAGTAGGACGCTGTCCACTGTGCCCATTTTCAGGGTGACTCCTCATCACCCCAAGCATCTGTGTGCCAGGGTGCTGGCACCAGCCTCCTCACAGTGACCCAGTTTTCTTCTTCACTGGGACTCACCCCCCTTTTCCCTACTGTGTCCTCCATAGTGAACCTGGCAGGAAGGCTACCCCCACCCCCGGCCAAGAACCATCCACCTCTCCCCTGCACCCCATTAGCCATTAGCTGTGCCCAATGCAACCCCAGCTCCTTCTCTGCCCACACTGTGCATGCACACATGTTGCTAAGACCCCACTCGGTGCTCACCAGTCTTCTGTCCCCCCAAGGTCAATAAACCAGTCATCCAGGGACCTAAGGGACCCATCTTCCTTTGCTCCTGACTTCAGATCTCACTTGTATTGAATCTCCTGCTGCAGCCTCCCCTGCCTGACAGGTTAATGCTGTCTATGTGGGTGGGAAAGAAAGGTTATCCTCGGACACTGATACAAGCCACTTTATATTCTCTGGAGACAGCCTGGACTCCTCACTGAGAAGATGGCTAATGTCTCTATCTCCCCCATCCCTGTTCACACCTCTCCCTGAGGCATCGCAGCCTGAAAACACCTTCTTGCCATTCACACATGGGCCGTCCTGGGCTCTCATCCTATAAACATAGTTTCAGTCATCAACTATATAATGCTTCACTTCGGGGCCTTTCCCTCTTTCTTCCCACAGATGCACAGATGATTCATACTCGATAGAAACTTCTGATCTTGAGTTCAAGTCTCTTCTCAGAGGTGGTCTGTGGTACTTGGGCCCCACCTCCTCCCCTTACGCTGGCAGCGGCTAGTCAGAATTCTTGCTCGGTCCCCAAGGACATGGGGAATATTCTCACACTGCAGAGTGTCACACCACTAAACAGCAGTATGTTAGGGCAGGAAGACGACACGATATACATCCCATTGGGAGCATGGTCAGCTGATGATGGACTTATTTCATGTTAACCCCAACCTGAGACAAGGAGCTGCTGCCTGATGCAACCCCAGCATGCCAAACACACATCTATATCATCATCATCATCATCACCACCACCACCATCACCACCATCATCATCCTCACAACCACCATGCCCAACCTTTGTCTCACTACATGCTATAAACCCGTGCCACCTGCTATTTTAGCCATGTGTGGTCTGTAAGCTTGTCTTTGGGTCCCATTCTGGATTAAGAGCTGTTGGTTTAAAAAGGAGGCAAATTGGGGGAGCTTCAGGTCAGGGAAATGGAGTCACAAAACAATCACTGCCAAAAGACAAGGAAGAATGGAGATGAGGGGGCACACCCCGGGAGGGACCGATCAGGAACATGGGGTTCCTTGGCATGTGGTCCCTGAACAGCCCGGGATGTGGCTGTTGCTGCCAGGCCAAAACTTGCTGGGTCCTCTCTGGGCACAGTGGGTACTGGAGAGCCTGAGTCCACCAGATAAATGGCTTTATTTTCTTTTTACAGTGGGGACAGGATGCCTCTCTGTACCTGGCTAACCTTGAAAGAGTGAATGCACCCATCCACACCGGCTTTCTCATAAGGACACAAAGAGGAACTATGGCCACTGCCCTGGAGAGCAGCAGTGAGCCCCCTCAAGCTCCTGAGATGAGGCCCGAGAACAGGCAGGTTGGTCTCTGCCATCACTGTCTCAGAGAATGCTAGCCGGTAGAAAGGCTCAGCCCCGTCCTCCTGAAACCACCGCAGAGTCCCAGCTGCCTTGCCTGCCACCCCAGCAGCAGATCATCTCCTTCAGGCCTGCCCTGTCCCTCCTCAGGTAATCTGAGCAGGCAGGGACACAGTCTCCCGTGGGAGCTGCACATGGACAGCCACGGGACAGAGGTGCTCCACGCCCCCAGCCCTTCTCTGCCCCAGGCAGCCGCCAATCCTGCTCCCTCCGAGGTCTAATTTGATGTTTCCTTCCACCTTGCCAGTTCCCTCTCTCTCCTGCCTCTGCACTGCTTGTCCAAAACAGAAGTACAAAAGGAAGAAAGCTATTCAAACCCCCTCCTCCTCGGTTTATTTTTGTAGCGCTCTGGGGTGCCCACGCTTCAGATTCTCTTCCGATAATTATCTGCCCTTTCAGGGCCTTAGGAACCCAGAGTCCCCAGTTTGAAGGGTTAGAAGGAAGCCCTGGCCTGGCCTGGCCACGGCACGCTGGACCTTCTAAGCAAACGCCGCAAACACAGGAGCTCACCCCTTCCCTCCTCATCCCGAGTCTTGTGAAGTAGATTGTGTAGCCTTTGAGCCCCCCACCTCACCGCTATTCTGTGATGGACGCCATGCCAGACTCTGTCTAGGTGATAATTTTCCATCCTCGACAACACAAACATTTCTGAGGCTAATCCTCCAAGACTCAGCCATTGCTCAGAAATAGCAGAGCTGAGGCCCCAACATAAAATAATAGTCTTGCTTTTTATGACTTCATTTATCAAAGCACACTGGAGCAGCATCTTGCTAACTGGGTGAGAAGAAGCTGTTGTTTGCCGGGTGTAGCAGCCTGATGGACGTGGGTGTCAGGTGGATAACGAATCCTGTTAGCATACAAAGAGGCTGAGGCAGAGAGATGGTATCCGTCAGAGGAAAAGGGAGTATTAAATAAGAAAATGGCATATCATGCTGAATCTGTTAAATTAAGAGTCACACTTCCTCTTACCAAAACCAATTTGTTAGCCTTGCAGTTTCTCCTTGTGTATGGCAGAAGAAAAGGAGGAGCTGCCTGTGACTAGGCTGGGCCTCCTAGCTTATCGGTGCTCAGAGGCACAGCTCAGCCCGTCTGCACGTGGGGTATTCCTGCTGGAAAGCTCAGGGCAGGACCAGCAAGATGGCTCAGCATGGAAAGGTGATTATTGCTAAGCCTGACAACCTAAGTTGGATCCCCAGGATCCACACAGGGGAAGGAGGGAGAATGGACTTCTGAAGTCCTCTCTCTCCTCCCCCCAACACTTGCAGCCATGGAACACACATGGTTGTGAGTACACACACCACACAGGCACACACACATACACACATACACACACACATACATACACATGCACACACACACTAAAATGTAATTTTAAAAATGAAGAGAGTACAGTAGACACATTCCATTATAGAAATGGGCACACTGACCAAAGCGCAGCAAGGGCTGACTTGCAACACATCGACCACACAGCTCTACACCACAGTGGCTAAGGCTCAGGAAACATCACAGCAGGGGAAGGAGGAGTGTGAGAGCCAAAGGATCGGGACTGTGGTCTAGGAGATCGTTTTCTATATCTGACAGGGAGGCTGAACCCAGGACACTTCAAAAACATGGTTGCCTAAACAAGACAGAAAAAACAAAGCAACATTAAATTGCCATGGCATGGGGCTCACCTCTAGGATAATTATAGACAATTAATGGCTGCTGGAGAGGGAGAACCCACTTTCTCCAGGAATGAACCCCACGATGGGTTAGCAAATCCCAAGAGGTCAGCCCTAAAGATACACTGGCGACACTAAATGACCTTATCAGGTTGTACCTACCAGCATATGCACATGAATATGTAACAATTACCACTAGAGAAGAAGAAGCCATGAATTTACAACACAGGAGGGTCATGGGAAGAGTTGGATGAAGGACATGGGGAGAATGTATGAAAGTCTCAAAAAACCAATAAAATGCAAAAATTTTAAAACTGAGAAAAAAGTCAAAAAATTAAAAATATCACAGAGCAGACAGCACATGGGGGTCTTGGAATGTTTTCCTGTGTGCCATGGGGTATGGCAGAGAGCAGAAGAGAGCAGGGCCCTCTGTGTGTGCGTGCAACTGGGTTCTTAAGACCCTGACTCCAGGAGTCAGAAACTTGGCAAATCAGCACCCTGGACAGCTCCCCGCTCCCCACAGTAGGTGCTTAGCAGAGATGCTTGCTTGTTCAGTGGGTGAAGGAAGCAACGTTGGATTTTGGTAGGCTGGGGAATTCCAACATTCAAGAAGTCCCTGCTAGAGCCTGGTGGGAAGAGCAGTCACACCACAGTGGCAGCCTTGAAAACTCAGTAACTTTACAAAGTACTAGAAAGTTTATTTTCTCAGAAGCCCAGCATGGCTCCTCAGGATGTCTCTCTGGAACTTTCCAGCTACAGGATGGGAGGCAAAGAGCTCTGTGGGGCATGGCTATTGAGACTGATTGTCCTATTCCCCTAGGAATGTCCTATACCCCTGCCCAAAGTGTCTCCATCCAGCCCCAGCTGGCAGAATGTCACCCAATATCTATGCCAGTGGGACCGATGGCCCCATTTGAAGGCAAGACACAAAAATTTTGAACTCAAAAGCCAAACCTGACGGTCATCACCACCAGGGCTAAGTATGCTATGCCCATGATGGGTCGCACTGCTGTGGCTGGCAGCATGTGACCCGCTTCACTCGTTCTAATGTATCAGTGACTGCAGTCCACCTCATGCAGTTACCACTTAAAACCATCCTCATGATGTCACCAGAAAGCAGCCCAACATTGTGCGTATTTCCTGCTATCTTCTTCGTGTGTGCACCTCTGTGTGTGCTTCACACATGGGAATACTGCGCCACCTTCTCGTGATCAGCATATGTGCATGTATACATGTGGAGGCTGACGGTTAATAGCGGGAGTTTTTCTAACCATCTCAGCATCCCTCATAAAACCTGGAGTTAACTGATTGGCTAGCCAGTGGGCTCTGGGGATCCTCCTATCTCTACCTACCCAGTTCTGGGATTATGGCACATGTTGCTACACCTGACTTTTTAAATGGCTCTGAGTTTAGGTCTTCATGCTTGCACATTAAGAACCTTATTGATTGAGCTACCTCCCCAGCTCTTAAAACTTTTAAAAGGAAATAAAGACTCCATCTCCCCCTTTTAAAAACAAGTTTTGGTTTATGGAAACATGAGACCACTTACAGAGCTGTACACGGCTCTGCTCCAGCCTGGACCAGAGCTTTCCTGACAGTTAACACACCATCCTTGTTAGGGCTCAGTCATACCTGTCACAGTTAATAATAGCCAATGCTTATATACTGTAACTGACCAATGTTGATACAATGATACATTGTAACTGACCAGAATTCAGTCTTACATTCTGGCTAATTCTGAGTAAAACCTTCTGTGGGTTTGAACATTTGGACACTACCTGCTATCTCTTGTCATAGTCCTAAAGCATCATCTCCAGCTCTGACCAACCTATGTACCCTGCCCCTTCCCCTCTGATCATTCTGCCCCTTTTCTCATTAAGCCTATTATGACCGATATAGATCCTGCTGTATGCTCATCTGTGGATGGCTTCACCCACAGGTCCTCATGCATTTAAGATTTCTACTTGTTCTTTTTGGTTTTGTGGGTTGAGCTGGAAACCCAATCTTTGATGTCAAGTTGTCTAGATAATTCTTTGGGGGCAATGGACATTGGGTTGATTTGATTTGCATACTCTGCTATGTAACCATTAGTCAGTGGCAACCAGCCAGGAGCTAGCTACCCTAAATTTCTTCTTCCCCAGCCCAAGGCATGTTCTCTCCCAGCAAAAGGCCCCAAGACACCTGTGAAGATTCACTTCACATGTCCTGAAGAGTCACAGCTCCGAGGAAGCCCAGAGTCTTAACCTAAGGATAAGACAGTCACATCCACAAGGTGGCTTGAGTCCGGCAGGGAGAGGTACCTCCACGGCAGTTGGAAGGGTGGCTGTGCGCTCCTCATTCTTTCTGTCTCTGCACTTAAAATTTACTTGATTTTGGCTTCATTCCAAACACAGCCAGATGGATGGCACTGCCCTCACCTGTGACCTGCGAGCTAGACAGATGTCAGCCTAGACACAAGCTCCTTCAGGAAGCCCACTGCCTCATCCATTTGGTGGTGTAAATCTGAGAGGCAGAGCTCACTTCCCACATGTCCTGCTGGCCAATGCTAATGTGGATAGAGTGGCCATATGCCCTCTCTGTGTCCCTACACAGAGGTGAGCCTGTTTACCTCTTCCTCTCCACTCCCAAGGCCTCAGGGATATACACCCCAGACAGGTGACAATAGATAGTCACATCATACTGGACCCAGCCATGAGAGGAGAGTCATGCTCTGCTGGGCCACGAACATCCTGGCTTGTCTGCTTTAGTGAGCGAGGGAGACCACTGGCTCCTAGAATGCTTTGTCTTCTAGCCTGATCATAACAATAACTTACCGATACACCTACTTTCAATGATTCAAGTTCATTCAGGCTTGCCAGGTCCTGAACTCAGCTGTGCCTACAGTGCACAGCTACTCTGACTCTGAGAATAGAAGGGCCCAGATCAGCCTCCCACCATGCCTGCAGAGCATGGTGGAGCCATGTGGGACCACTGAGCGTCCCACTGAACACACACTTGAGTCCTTGCTACAACCTGGCTCCTGGCTAGTATCTCACAGTGTCACACTGGGTCCTGTCCCATCAACTCCCTCTTCTCCTGTTAGGTAAACCCAGGCTAAGAATGTTTGCAGGGTGACAGCAAACATGTCACAAGGCTAGCGTTCTGTAAATGGCCACAAGTGTAGATGAGCCACAGATGGAGCTTGTGTGGCACCTGCCACACAGTGCTTTGGGGTCAGGGAGGCAGGTGGAACCCATCCTGTTTGTCTGTCTGTCTGTCTGTCTGTCTGTCTGTCTATCTTCACACTGTTTTCCTGCCCCTACTGTGGCCCAGGAAAAACACAGATGTGCTCTACAAGGTAGAGCTTGGACCTTGGGACAGCTGTGGCAGCTGCACAGGAGACCCCCCCAGAACAAGGATGGATGCAGAAGCCAGTGCTACCCTATAAAACACCAGTTCTCAACCTGGGGGGCACGACCCCTTCGGGTTGTATCAGATATCCTGCATGCCAGATATTTACATTACAATCCTTAACAGCAGCAAAATTGCAGTTAAAAAGTAACAACAAAATAACTTTATGAGCCGGGCGTGGTGGCGCACGCCTTTAATCCCAGCACTCGGGAGGCAGAGGCAGGCGAATTTCTGAGTTCGAGACCAGCCTGGTCTACAGAGTGAGCTCCAGGACAGCCAGGGCTATACAGAGAAACCCTGTCTCGAAAAACCAAAAAAAAAAAAAAAAAAAAATAACTTTATGGTTGGAGGTCGCCACAGCAGGAGGAACTAACTGCATTACAGCCGCAGCCTTAGGAAGGTGGGGATCGGCTGCCCTAGAGGAATCAGCAAGCAGAGGCACTTTCGGGATGTCAGTGGGCTCATGCCTTCTCCCAGGACTGGGCAGCCCTTACCCACGGCTACCCTCCCTGAACCCAGCGCAGGTGTCCTCTCTAACAGAAGGTTCTGGAAGTGAAGGGATGAGACGGCTTTCCACAATGGCCTGCCTTCTCCAGAGACCTCCCACCAACCAGACAGCTGTTGTCCAGGGAAGCTTCCCACCTCTAAAGTTCCGGGGCTCACCCAAATCCTACTCGGAGGCAAAGCACTAAGAGGCTCTGCCCTCAACACACAGATACAGGAGGAGGAGGAGGAGGAGGAGGAGGAGGAGGAGGCTTCTGATGCCCTCAACACACAGATACAGGAGGAGGAGGAGGAGGAGGCTTCTGATGCCCTCAACACACAGATACAGGAGGAGGAGGAGGCTTCTGATGCCATCAACACACAGATACAGGAGGAGGAGGAGGAGGAGGAGGAGGCTTCTGATGCCCTCAACACACAGATACAGGAGGAGGAGGAGGAGGAGGAGGAGGAGGAGGAGGAGGCTTCTGATGCCCTCAACACACAGATACAGGAGGAGGATGAGGAGGAGGAGGCTTCTGATGCCCTCAACACAGAGATACAGGAGGAGGAGGAGGAGGAGGAGGAGGCTTCTGATGCTCTCAATGAACCCCAGAAGCTGTCGGTGAGGCCTAGGAGGCTTAGTCAGCACCACAAGGAGGAAATAGACTCAACATTTGTATCCTGTTGTGAGATGTTCCTCCAGGGATGCAGCCCTGTCAAATATCAGGACACTGACAAGATGATCGGCTGCAGGAAAGTGTTCAAGGTATCTGTGGTGCTTTAGCTGATAACCATCAACCATCACTACCAGGGAACATGACACCCTGCCTGTCCAGTACTCAGAATGTCTTCACATCATGCATGCTGATGACAGGGCCATGGCTGACCCTTCCCATCGAGGCCTAAGACTCTGGACTTGGCTGAGTCTGGTATTGTGTGTTGAGGGAAGAAGAGCCTAATGAGAATCTCCAGCCAATATATATTTCTCTCCTAATAGTGCAGCACAATTTAATTAACTCAGTATTGCACACACCTGAAGATTATGGACCGACTTTATTGACGCTTCCATCTGGCTCCTATAAAGCCAGTAATGCACCCAATAAATCCTGCTTAGATCCGGGTGCGGGAGAAGCCATGCCACTTGGCTGTCTTCCCCAGTACTCTCTCGCAAAGGGCTGCCTGGGTGACAGTGACAGGGTTTGAGAATACTTGCAAGGGTCACCTGTATGCACACAGATGCAGGTTTGCTGTGAGACTGGACAGCCGGTCACTGTGAACTCTGTTCTGCAGATGGATCTCTGCCCTGGAGACAGATGCCTCCTGAGTTCAGACAAACCCCTGACCTTCTTCTCTCACCTATATGGAGAAGCTGCCATGGTCCCTGCTGCCCAGCCTGTCCACTCCAGAGCAGTGCCAGTTGCTCCCTCCAGACCCAACTCACTCCTCAGGCTTTGAAGAACACTGGGCCTGTATGATGTACTGTTTTCAGAGGGCGACAATGTGGTCACAATTTCAAAGTTCGAAGCCAAGGGCTTTGAAGCAAGAATAGGGTTACTGAGTGGGGATGAGCTGAAGGATAATGTCTCCTTCTCTAGGCCTCCAGAGGAAGGGGCCAGTCTCTCTGCTGACAGTTTCTGAGGCCAGAGAAGAATCCCCAGGGGGCACTTGGTCTCCCTTCCCTGATAGAAATCCAGGGAGAGCAGGCTCAGGCAGCTTCCCCACTACTTGGCACCCCTCCTGACCTCCTCTAGGACCTTTACCTAGAGACTTCCCCACAGACCCTTCATGGGTGCCAAAAAGAGGTTTCTGAGAAGGCAAAACCTGACATTTCTCACAGAAAGATAGAAATAAACACAGTCCCCCCTGGCCTGCACCTCCAGTTGGTTGAGTACTGTCTCAGCCTTCATCCAACATGCAGGGCCCTGGAGACAACACCCACAGGAGCAGGTAATAAATTACAGCCAGGAAATTAATTAGCTGCACTTCTGCCCACCTAATCTGATGGTTCGAGCTGATTTAAGGGAGCCTCTGGTGGGGGTGGGAATAATCAACATCACCTCAGCTGAGGAGGTACGTTTATACAGTCATCACCAAGCTCGGGGCTGCTCGTAACTCACCAGGGCCACGCTAACGGGTCATTAGTCACCCTTATCGTCTTGCAAAGAGGCCACAGTTCGAGGCCCTGCCCTAAGAAGCTAGTTCAAGTGCTGCAAAGGGATAAGGTCAGAGTCCAACTGGGGCCCCCGAGCTGCCACGATGGGGGTGGCTAGAGCTTCCGCCGCAGCCCTTCCCCCAGACCGCTTTCTGCCTATCTCCCGGAGTGAATCCTAGAAGGGGCCTCTCAAGCCAGACGTAGGCTGGTTTCAAAGAGCCACTGAGGGTCCCAAGGCCAGTGGCCTGGGCCCCTCGGGAGAAGGGACCCTCGGAGGCAATGCTTCCCGACTTTCTGCTGTCTTGGCGCAGTGTAACACCTCCTCACTTTGCAGCCTTTGATTCAGCAAAATCAAGGATGCAAACTTCTTAGGAGTACTTAGTTTCCATGGCAACTGAAGCTGACCTCAACATTATTGTTCTCAAGAGGGGACTGACTTTGCTATATGCTCATTCACTGAATTAATGGACTCTGGGTTCTTTTATCAGCAACCCCAGAACAATAGAAAGAGAGACATGTCCTCAAAGGGCTTTCAACCACTGTCCAGCCTTTTGTCCCTGGCTTACTGCAACGAGGCAAGTCTATTCAGCCCGAGATTATCAAAATCAACTCGGGGCTGTCTCCGGGGCAGCCAAACACACTTTGATTTCATAAAGACATAACTGATCCCACATGCAAATTAATAATTTCGATCGCAGCGTTTGCTGTGTTAGTGGTGTTTTTGTTTTGTTTTGTTTTTTGTTTTGTTTTGTTTTAGTTTTGAGAGGTTGTTTTGTTTTGGGGGCTTTTTTTTTTAAATAAAGAGTGTGTAGAAAAAAAAAACTGCAGTATAGTTATGCGCCTTGATGGGTTGCCAGCTGGCTGGTAAGGGTAGGAGAAGAAGAGGTTTCTAAGCTCACCTCAGTGAAAGCCCTTAGCGTAACCCAGGATGGCCAAGCTATGGGTGGTGGTGCAGAGCCTTCCTTCCGGTTCCAATAATACCAGCCAGATCCTGACCTGCAGGTCAGAGCCTTGTTGCAGAGACCCGGTGTGTGTGTCTGCCCACCGCCTCACCCTCCAGCTACATAGGAACAATAAAAACCAATCCCTGCCTCCCTGTGAAGAAACAGTCTGCAAAGGCAAACTGCTCGCTCCGTTGTGGCCCTGTTTAGATCTCGGGATGTGTGACATCCAAATAATCGCTGCACAAAAAGCCACTTGGTAGCCGCCCGCTGCCCAGGCTACCTCTTCCCCAGCAGGCTGAGTTCACACCCCTGGCTCCAGTCATCCTTCCTGAGCCATGAGGCCTCTGGGCTTCCGGTCACCAGAGGTGTCCCATCCACAACCAGACTATGGGAAAAAGGTCTCCGAGCCCAGTGGGAGAGGCTACGGGTCTAACACCCAAATAACCATTTCACAGATTTTCGTAAACATCAATCAATCATCCTGTTTGAACCACTCGAGGGCTATCAGGCGGCTTTTATGACCTGTAGCATTTTGTACGAAATAATAACTGGAAGAGATTTATGGACCCGGCGCTGACCCTCTCGATTTATTTTTTACTCTTTCCATGCCTCCCACCATGGACTAGGAATGCTGGCTGGGCCTTTTCCAGGCCCTGAGTCCCAGTCTGAAGGGTACAAATCCTTGATTTCTTTATTTGGGGGGAGGAGAGGGAGCAGAGAGAGGGAGGAAAGGTGGAAATAAAAATGCAGGAGAAAAGGGTCACTTCCTTTCATTTGTGTTTTCTCTCCAGTCGCCCTGTATTAACACCTCCTTCCTTTGCAAGACGCTGAAAGAAAACAAGATAAAGTGGACAAAGGGAAAGACCGTGGGGCTCTGTGTTTCCCTTTTCATATCACTGAGGAGATTGAATCAAAATTCCTTCGGCTGATACCATCTCCCCGGGTGGACTACACTCTTGTTAACGGATAAATTCAAACCCTCCAGAAAGTCAAAGAATAAATTTAAGCCTTTGCCAAATGTCTATCCTATTGGATTTTGATAAGGCGGCCATTGAGCCTTAATAATGTCTTCCATCCATTTTCTGCGAGCCCTTAACACGGCTCTTTATTCGTCCCCAAAGCCTCTTCTGCCGGCCTTTTTATTACGGGCTCCGTCGTGCTCTCCAGGGAGCCGGGCGGCCGAGTGATGGATGGACAGCTCGCTAGATTATCTCCCGCAGATGTTTGCTCTCCAGGAGCCCCCGGGCTTCCCTCTAAGTAAACAGTCTAAATAGAGTCGCTGGCAGAGGGGCAGTCCCAGAGGTCTTGGGTTCCAGTGTGGGAAGAGGCGTGGCTGGATCCAACCACAGTCAAAGTGACTTCTGGAGAAGCTCAGGTGACATGCCCCGAGGGCACGGAGGACAGGAGCAGAGATGGCACTAGGCTTTGGGCACTGGAAGTTTGGAACATGGGCACAGAGGCTGAGGGCCTGAGGTCACAATGTTGGGGACAATGGGGCCCACAGGAACGCTGAGAGTAAGAGACAGAAGGATTGATGGGGGTGAACAGGAGACCAGGTCCAGGGAGGGACAAAGGGGAGCAGAATGGAGAGAGAAGACAGACTTGGCAAGCCGGAGCTTCGCTCAGTGCAGGCTTGTAGTCTTGGATGTGACCCCTGACACAGCTGATCCATGTGTAGCCATGCTTGTCTGGTCCTGAGCTTCTTCTCCTGTAAATTCTGAATAAATTAAGAAGAGTATAGTACCTCTGTGGTAACCTCTCCTCTAATGCTCAAACCTACCACGTTTCGCAGAAGCTGACAGACGGCAGGAAATAGATGAAGCCCAGAGAAGGCCACTGACCAGCCCAAGGCCACACAGCCTCCACGTGCCTCTTTGCCCCACGAGCCCCTACCTTATCTTTAATTCCAGTGTGCACAGCTTCCTTCAGGTGACCCAAACTACAAAATTAGACAGCAGGAACTCGATGGCTTCATCGTGAGTGTGTCTTGGCCTCAGCAAGGAAAAGGCACGAGCATACACCAAGCACAGCTTTAAGGGACAAACTGCTGGTGAAGCAGACATTTCCAGCCAGATGAAAGTTCACAGGCACCTGAGACCCCTCTGCTCCTAACTCAGAACTCCCACCTGCAGTTCAGTCCCTTCATCTGCCACCACTCAGCTCCAGACCTCAGATTAGGTTTTAATTCCTCTCCTGTGACCCTGAGGAAGCAGACAATGCCCAAATGCTGCGGATGCCTGACACAACTGGTCCTGTTCAGCAGCCCCTGCGTGTGCTGCAGCAGCTACTCCGCCCCTAACCCCCTCAGAGAAACAGCAGAAGGGGGAAGAGCACTGAGTTGTGAGAAGCCTGCTGGGATGCAGCCAGCCAGCCAGCCAGCCCGGTTCTTTCATGCTCTGGTGCTGACCCACAGATGCTCTGAGACAGACTCTCACTCAGCCTGGACTACAATTGAGGCAGCCCTGTGACCCAAGCTTCCAGTGGGTTAGTCTCTGGCTTAGAGTACTTAAAATTTGAGCGGCTCTCAGAATAACCTGAGACCAGGTTAGACAAGGCCCCATGGAGACCACATTTTATAGAGGGGGAGGGCAAAAAGGAGCTCAAATCACAAACAGCATGGCCACCTCCCACCCCAGAGCAAGAGGAGAGTGGCCAGGCTCATCCCATCCCATTTCTACTCAAGAGCAGAGCATCTGGCACCTTTCTTTCCCAGCCCTTTACATTTGAACTACACCTCTGACCTCCTGCCTTAACCTTTCTACCCAGGCTGGATGGGTCCTCAAGAGTCTACCTCTCCCCAAGGTGGTCTCGGTGAATGCCACACTCCCCAGCTCCATCTGTGTCATGGAGTGGACTGTGCTTCTTCACGACTCCACAATTCCTGAGTTAAGGAATTCTAATTCAGGCCCTATCCTGCTCCTTTCAGAAAACAAATTTATCCAAAGAGGCAACACGGGAAGTGAGGATCTGATCCTTGGTACAGGTAAAAGGTAGAGGGAGAGACGGAGGAAGGAAAGGGAGGAAGAGCCACTGTCCAAACTTCCCCCAAAATGCTGCTGCTGAGTTCTGCCTGGGAGGACAGGTCTCAACCCTGGCAGAGGGCTCTGCCCATGTAGCCTACTACACATTGAGCTTGTCTGCTCACCCTCAAGTGCAAGACCCCAGGTGAATAACACGGTGGACGGCGTGGTGCTGATGCAGGAGCATACTCAGCAGCCCGAGCTAAGACTCCCACCACTTCCGGGTAGGGATGTGCATAAACGGAGCTCTGTGTCTGCTTTTGTTCCTGGGCGTCTTCATGGGAAGATCCCGAACACAGAATAAGATGCTTGTCTGAGCCTTCCTGTGCACATTGCATGCAGCACCTGGTGAGTGAGCTCAGGGAGGCTCCAAAGCTGAGCATCTCCTTGCTACTACACAGACTACAGTGTAAACTTTCAGGTATGCTCGCACCTCTGCGGTGCATGTCCCTGGGACATCTGGGTCCTTCCCTCTGCAGAGCTCTCTCTCTCTGTCTCTGGGTCTCTCAGAGCTGTATCTGTCAACCAGCTATGATCCATCCATCAGAAAGGGGTAGACAATACCCAGCTGATGCTTTTTCTCTTACCTAATGGTTTACTTACTTAAAGTGACACTGGAGCCCTCTTTGGGAGTTAAGAGCACTGTACAAGGATCTGTTGAATCCGCACCCCAACCCCCAGTATTCTTTTCATGTGAGTATCCACTGAAGATAGTTAAATAAACACAACCTGCCTTTATTTGGTTTCCATGTGTCTGCATAGCCTGTAGCCATTCTCACGGGCACAGGGTTCTCCTCTGTTCTCAAGAGCTGGGTGTGCTCGGTGAGGTGATACTCCCTTGGTCACACCGTGAAAATGAGCATCTCCCCTAACAGCATCCATATAGTGTGTGTGCGTGTGTGTGAGATAACACTCTGCTCTTGGACTGTGCCTGTCCCCTGTAGTTCAGAAACAACCAAGACCACACAGTCGTCCCACCAGGAACTGCGTGAAAGGGTGCTGGAGTGATGGCAGTGAGGGTGTGTTTGCCTACCTTTTTGATGCAGCTCTCCTGGGATGACACCTCTGTATCCGTCAGCATCTGCTGCAAAGCAATTGGAAAGGGCAGTTAGTGACTTGACAGGCATGGCCTTCAAGCTTCAGAGGGCTCTGAACCATGGGCAAATCAGTATCCCTGCCAGGACAAAGGCAAGATCTCATGGAAAACTTTTTAGTTTATAATAACATATCCTGAAGCAACATGAGGGAGGAAAGGGCTAACCTGGTCTACAATTATAGGTAGATCAGGTTAGCCCTTTCCTCCCTCACATGGCAGACTCATATAGCTAGTCACATCACATCCACCATGAAAAGCAAAGTGAATTTGCGTGTCCTTGATCATCTGCTTAATGCCCTTATGCTAAACAGAGGTCCTCCATTTGCCTGAGTCTATGGTGTTGCTCTGTTGAGAACCCATGGTCTACGTGTGAGAACCCACCTCACAGACTGAGGTCTGGCATGGCAGCATCTCAGGGCAGGCCACCTGTGGTTGCAACAAGCAGGGAGCTCAGACCTTGCAAGGGACAGCAGACCGAATCCCAAGCAGAACACGTGTAGAAATAGCTCTGCTTTGGGCTGCCCAGCCCTAAAGGGTGAGTTAGGCTTCAGGCATGGCCCTGACCTCCTGGGATTCCAGTTTGGCTTAGGAGGCAGAGCTCGGGATGGGGGTGGAATATAAGTTCAGATCTGCTTTAGGAGACAGCAGATACAGATGGGGCAACACAGGACTCCTTCTGAGTCTGAGGCATGACTGAGAATGTCACTGCTCTGTAATGAGGTGACATGTGCTGGGGAGGAAGGTTTGCTTTGGTGTATGTGAGCACCTCTTCGCTTTGGTCCCGAGCATCATGAAGGTGCCTAGTGAACCTCTGAACACCTTCCCTATCCAGCTGTGAATAGTGTGGAGCCTCACAGACACATCTGGCAGAAGAGGAGGAAGCTCCCAGCCTTGAATCCAGAGACTCCCTTACAGCTTTCCTTCGCTAGTGTCTGCACAGCTGTGGCATCTTACCCAACATATCCTCTCAGAAAGCTGCCAGCCCTGCTCCAGAGGGCTGGCGTGTCAGTGATCAGACGTGAAGTGCCGAAGCTAAGCAGACCGAGAAACGACAAAGGAGAGGTAGAGAACGGACTTTCTTTTCCCCTTCTGGACTGGAAGCGCATAGACTCGTGTTCGTAAATTATAATGTCACTTCCACGAGAATAGGAGCCAAGATGGAAAACCATACTTGGAAAATACAATGAGGAGTGGTGTCAGGCCCGAGGGCTTTTCTTCCCTCCCTTCACACTTCCCTGAGGTGCCCATGTGTGCCTGTGCCTGCCGGACAAGGAACCAAAGTGTAGCATGCCAAACAGGCTCTGCCTGGGCTCAGCTGTAATAACAAGAGGTCATATTCTAAACGTTGGGAAATTCTAACCCATTGGGAACTTTATGATGTTTCTTTTAATAAATCCTGAAAGTGTGGTTTGGAAAGTGACTCTAAGCAAGGCAAGGTGAACGCCATGCAAGACTCAGGCCTCCAGAGGAGGCTCTCTCTGTCAGGGACCAGTGATGGGTTCTGCTCCGCCTGGCTGAGTTCAGCCACAGAAGCCAGTCGGATCTGAGCTGTGGACAGTTGTGCCTGTGCACACTTCCTATGGTTTCTCTCCTCTCTCAAAGCCAGGGAAGTTGGAGGGGGCCCCATAAATCTAGACAGGAGGATACATTGAGACTGACCACTGAACCCTAAAAAGGTCCTTTTCCATTCAGGCACTGGAGGCAAAGTTCACCCTAGGAGGCCTCTTCCTGCTACATAGACACAGTCTATCCAAATCTGTAGCCTGGGTGCTGTTCCCAGCAGGGATGGAGACCTCTTTATTAAACATATGCAGGGTGGTTGTTCTGTGCTGCAGCCCACCCGGGGCAGGGTGAGTGCCATTCCTGTAGGTCCATCAGCTCTCTTGGCTTTTAATGGTCTGGCTTCAGCCAGAAGGAGAAAATTAGTAAAGGTTGCTTACACTGAGAAGGGGAGACACAGGCCTATAGTAAGGAGCCATGGGGAAGATGCTGCTTGTGGAAACTGTGTCCTATGTATACGTTCAATAAGGAGCAGGCACTGTCCCAAACCTAGTGCATATCTCCAAACTCCATTAGCTTACTGAATGGAGATCCCTGTACTGACACACAGCACGAGGAATCTTGAGATGCCTGTCCTAGCTGGATGCTCTATGGTCAACTCCTCTGTTAGGTTCCTTTCTTAGGGTCCCAGGCTTCAGGGGCACACACGCGCATGCGCACGTGCACACGCACACTTGCACTTGCTTTCAAAGTCCCTGAGAGTGTGCAGTGTTTGCTGAACCTGTCAGCAGACAGGTCACAGGAGACCATGTGATGTTTTAGGACCAGTCTAAGGAGCTTGCTTGGTGGCATTCCACAGTCACCTTGTACCAACACACCGATGTCAACGCAGTGCTTGACACTGAAGAGGACTGGGACATAGGGTGGGGTTTGAGGTGCCTCTGGCTGTTCTGCTACTTCAAGAAAGAGGGGCTGTCTGGATTTACTGGAAGGGATGGCCCACCCCATCTCCAAGGAATCTCTAAGAGAAAGGGGGTGTTCCTGTCCCAGCTAAGCCTCCTGACATGAAAACTGCAGCTTGTGTTTATGTGATAAATGTGGAGCCGAAGCAGCCAGAACTGTGCCTTTGCATACCTGCCTGCTTAGCTCTCTGTGTGCTCAGTCAAGCTTCTGATATTTGCAAGGGCACCAGCAGCCAATAGCGCTCCCTGGGAAGGGCTTATCACCTGCTCAGGATCGCATTCACCATTCCGGAGTATATGGCTGTCTCTGAGGGAACTTTTGTTTTTGTTTTTTTTTTTGTTTGTTTTTTAAGACAGGGTTTTTCCTAGGTCACAGGGCCTGGCCTCGAACTCAAAAATCGGCCTGCCTCTGCCTCCCAAGTGCTGGGATTCAAGGTGTGTGCCACCACTGCCCGGCTTTTTTTTTTTTTTTTTTTTGAGAGCTTCCTTCCTTCTAAGAGGAAAAGGCTTGTGTCTGGAGATCTGAGCCTGCTTTGCACTGCACAAGAGTGGCTGATATGCTCAGCAGCTCTAGCAAGACGGCTTGTGCGTGGCCGCACAGCCTTCTCCCAACCTGCCTGCCATCCTTTAACTTAGTGGAATAGAAACTGTTTTCCAATGGACCTACGGATGAGTGTGATCACACCAGAGGCTAAGAAGTAGCCAAATGAGATAACCTATCTGCTATGTCATTGCAGGCTCCTTCACTCCCAGAGGAGTCGGCACAGCCGTGGCAATGGCTCCTACCTACCCTAGAGTTTGCGACCAGACAGACACACACACACACAGGGACACCTACAACCTAATCCCCAATTCTTCAGGAGTCACCAAGTAAGAGGGAACAAACAGCCTTGTGCTTCCTAGGTCACAGGGCCTGGCTGGCCTTGGGACAGGGGCTGGGGCTCTGTTCCTTGGCCTCTTCACACATATTTTGAGTAGATGCTTACTGGGCTATGGGGCATACAAGCTTGGACTGAGTGAGACACTGTGATCTGCTAAGGATCAGGAAGTATCACATGGCAGGCTTCTTTAGTCACTGGGGCACAGAGCATCACACCCTCAGAGGAAGCTGGCACCTCATGAGTTTCCAGAGCCCTCCTGCAAGGGAAGGTTTGAGCCGGGCTCTGGTTTAATACCAGCCTTGCCAGGTAGAAATATCTTTAATGAGGCCTCCTCACCCGTGGCTGACCTTGGGTGGAGAAACCGCCGGACGCACTCCGGAGCCTCTCAGCCTTGGCTTCCTCCCTGACTGGTCTGCCGTTTACTGAAAACCCTCTTTATGTTGCTAGCTCAGCCTCGGCGTACGCACTACTGGCTTGCTGATCGCTGGCAGTGGCTGCCCGAGGCTCTCAACGTCTCCCCCGCACCCCAGCAGAAGTATTAGGTGTGTTTTGATTGAACATTTTAGCCAAAAAGACGAGGTTTGACCTGCGGCATTTAGCTTCTCTCTCGGGTACCTGTGCCAGGATTTAGCTAAGTGGGGTTGCTCAAAACATCTTTTTTGACTCTTAAAATAAATACCCTCTGTTCTCCAAGAGGTTGGTGAAGAGTACACACATACATACAGGCATCTCATAGGCTCACAGCTCTGAAACTCTGGCATGTCCCCCAAGGGGGCTGACTTTCTGTTTGGTGTCACAAATGGATCCCAGAAGGCGCCTCTCCCTTCAAAGAATCTGGGAGCTGACTTATGAAAGGAAGCCAGCAGGGGTCCCAACACAAGGCTACTCCAAAGCCAGACAAGTCAGACTGGGAGCATGGTCCCGGTTTGTTCTGAGCAGTTGCCTGGTCTTTGCACATAGCGCATGTCTCTGTAGCTCATATTTCTTCCGTATCTGTTTTGAAGTCCTTTCTCTGGATCCAGGGATTTGTCTAAGCCTAGAACCATCAGAAAGCTGACTGTAGGATCTCTTCTGGGTGGGGAGAAGGGCACAGTGTTTGTGATAGTATTAAGGGGGCGATGACGGAGACCCCCAGGCATCCTATCCTGGCTCCGAGCCTTGCTTGCTGACTGGAGGAAGCTGTGGGCTCCAGAGCTCAGGGTCGTTAGGGGGACAATATAGGCAGAGATAAAGAATGGTGGCTGCTGACCTCCTCTGTCAGCAGTAGCGTTGACCACTTCGGGGGCCGCCCTTACAGCAGGGTTTTCTGCTCATAAGCTAAAGAATGGGAGCATATGGAGCTACCTTGATTTAAACCCAGGTAGCTGTTGGAGAGGAATCACCTCGTGCTGTCAGCAGCTGCCTCTTTCTGGATGACAGGACGTATACATACATGTATTTTGAGGCTAATGGATACTGCTGGTAGAGTCCCTCCTTGGCCTGGAGCTTACTAGCTCAGCTGGGCTGGCTGGTCAGTGAGCTCCAGGTCTCATCCTCTCTCTACCTCCCCAGCATGGGGATCAGAGTTCCTATCAGTACAGAAAATGCTTCATCATTGACCACGGAACTGTCGCCAAAGTCTGGGAGGCTAGGTTCTTAAAGAGTAATGTTCACCCTCAATGTTCTCATACCAGCATCTTACAGTCAGGACGTTCGTTCTGCCAGCTCTAAGGGGAACAGGAGCCCCATCAAGGGAGACCACGATGACACCAGAAGTTGGTCATCTCCTGGGTTGTCTGAGACTTCTGGGACATGTCTCCTTCATGAGAGAGCCCAGGGGTAGCAACATATAGGCTTGGTCATTGGGAAAGAGTCAGGGGGAAAGCAGAGAGGGGAAGCCAAGGAGATGGCCTGAGGGCAAGGAGCATCAGAGTATGGGCCGAATGGGCTCTGCAGGGACAGAGAGGGTGGGACAGACACAGTTGAAGAAAACAGCCTTGTGTCCCTCCCTTCTGATAGGTCCCACACCTGACGCCTTTGCGGATCTCCCTAGGAGAGGGACACTCCCCATAGCTGGCAGGCTGGCCAAGCCCTGAACTGGGACACTTCCCGTTGGCAGTTCTAGTGGGAACCCGGAGATGTTCTGAATCCCCAGGCCAGCACTGGCTTCCAGAGCAAAGGATCCGGCCATGTTGACACAAACTCCTGAGCTCTCAGCTGAGAGAGTGGGGTCATATTTATTTATTTATTTATTTATTGCGTTTGGAAAAAGAAAAAAAAAACCCAGCTTGGCGGTGTTTGAGCTGCAGAAATGATTTTTTTTTTTAAAGAGCAGTAGACACTGTTTTTAGCTTTTATGCCTAAACAGATACTTCTCAGTTCCTAAAAGCGAGAGCTGTCTAATGAATGGAGGCTCTCTTCCCTCCTAAGAAAAATATTTACATAGTCTAGCACAGCAGCAGAAGACTTCAGGCAGCAGAGGACCATCCCTGAAATGCAGAGAGGTCTCCACGCTTGTCTGCCTGTCTGCACACAGCCAGCCCTCCTCTCCTCAGGGGCATTTCCCACCCCCATTCCCCCTCTGGGGTTCCTTCTGAGAGACCAGTCCCTAGAGAATGCTAAAACATCATTTTACTTTCTAAAGCCCTCTTATTTGGCCAAAAACCCTGGGTCACTTGGTTTCTAGCTCTGTGTGCGGAGAGGTGGTGATTTTCTCAGAAGTCTCCCGTGAAACCCACTCCCCAGGAAGGGTGTGGTAGAACCCTAATCCCACACCCATCATGACTTGGATGGGCTGTGCCCGGCCCCCTGTCATGGCCTGTTGGGGCCAGTGGGTCTTAGCTGCGTGCCCAACCATTTTCCCTCAGGCACAGGCCCGTCTTGTGCTGCCTGCACAGTGGTGCAGGCCCAGAACCTGGGCACGGGTTGGCTGCTCTCAGATGGTCCAAGAACACTCTGTTCATGGGAGGTTCTGGGTGTGTGATCACACTGTTGGGACACCTCGTCCGGGAGAGGCTGCCTAGAGCTTGTGGCTGCCTATTGCAGACGGATCAGATACGCAGGTTATAGGGCCTCTGTCTACACTGGCTGGCAGAAAGTGACTTGGAGCCACACCATAACACACCAAACAGTCACTCCTTTGCTACACTCAGAACATTAACAAGAGAGAAAGTCTTGGGTAAGGGCTAGTGAGCCTGAGTTCCTCTTACTTAGGGATCTTGAGGTGGGGGCAAGCAGGGATGGAGTGGAGCTGAGAACCAGCAAATGTGGAACGGGGTGAAGAGCTCTTTCTCACAGAGACAGAGGTGCTGCCTGGCTGGAAGGCCTGGAGTCTTGGCTCAGGGAGCTGGGTTTTACTGAGAACAAATACAGGTGAACACTGACAGTGTGACAGGTGGCAGAGATGAAGCTGAGACAGACAGATGGTGGAGGCACGGGGTAAGGAAGGTCTGTAGGGAAGGGGGCTGCATATCCATGCTATTCTTGGTTGCCGCTATCTTCCCTGGTCAGCTATGAGAGTCAAGTGACTTTCTCATTCGCCTCGTGTGTGGTGTGCTATGGTGCATATTGTCACACCTGCCTGACTCCCCAATACTCACAGGAATCTGTCTAGCTTTCCTGGAGCTAGAGATGGAGGCTGTTTAAGAGACAAGAGGGTCACCATCAGACAGTCAGATGGAGGAGAGCCAAGGGCTGGGCTGAGTTGGTTGCTGAGCTGAGGACTTGCATCACATGGCTATGCCATTGCTCTCCTGAGAAGGAAACAGCTCACAGAGGCAAAAGAGACTTCTCACATCTGCACAGCACTTGGGTGGAGTCAAGACAGAGGATGATACTGTGAACCCTGCCATGAGTCCAGTGAGGCCCCAAGAGAGGCAGCATAGGTGGTGGTGATGGGTAGTCCCTTCCCTGAGGAATACTGCATCAAGATGGTGTGCTCCAGCCCTGGCCTATGACCTCAGGTCACCCAGCATCTGCTAGCACAGAGTTTCTATAGAAACATCTCATCTCCCCAAAAAAGGACCAGATGGGAAAGATATCCCCCTCTGTTCCCAGCCACCTAAAAGCTAGCCTGTTAACATGTTCCGGTACCATCCTCAGCAGGCCAGAAGGAGGGTCAGGCCTGGGCTGGCCACCCACTGGGGGGTATTTTTATTTGCAAGAGTTCTCTCAGACTTCCCAACTCTAAAGTTGCCCTTTTGAAGAGAGGGGCATATGCAGATCGGCCCAACGAATGGCTTCCTGAGCCTCATTCAGTATACATCTTTCCAATCAAGGGGTGGGCTCTCCCCTAAGGAGGGGCCACCCTCCAAGGCCGTGATCCCTTCCGACACATGAAGGCAGCCTTTCTGCTCAGCTTCACTTCATAGGTGCTGGACAGCTTCCCTCTCCTTTCCTTGGCACAACAGGCTCTGGAGATCCCAGCCTCTCTCTCTGTCCTCCCAGGAGGCTGATAAGCGTCAGGAGGCCTCACAGTCTATGAAGGCACTCCTGGCCACCAAGAGATCTAGATAGAGGCTACAGTCCAGGAAGGGGAGATTGGTGAGTAGAGCTTGGTAGGTTCTCGTGCCCCTCCCCTCCCAGGCAGTGAGCTGAGGACCAGGACCAGAAGGGACCTGAATCAGTAGGAGGTGAGGAGCTGGAATGAGTGGTGGGCCTTTCACCTCAGCTGCCACAGAACTGATCAAAGATGCCCTGCCTTCCTGTGCTGGACACTTGGCATAGGGTGAGAGATGTCAGTTTCAAATAAGCAGAAAGTTACCTTGACCCTTGATCCTGACTCTCCCATCTTCACTCTTACCCTACGTTTTTCTACCAGCTCTTACCCACCCCAGTGAAGGCTAGCAGAGGTTAGACTATTCTGGTTAGAGCAGTTGGTCACCCCACCAGAGGAGAAAGGCAACAGGCAGAGAAGGTATCCAGAAGCAGAGACAAGCCAGGCACGAGGCCCCAGAGACACTAAACAGTCATGGGCTAGGTCTGCGATACCAGCCACTCCTGGACACTGATGGGGACCACTGGAACCTAAGCCACTGCCAATAGCATTGATGGAAGCAGCCCTACAGGTGCTTAATGGAGTGGAGCTCCAGTGTGCTAGACATGGCCAGTAGGTGCATGGAAACACTCTTCAGCCACCTGACTGGTTGTCTAAAAGCCGCACTGGGGGTCACATGCACACAGTGAGCTTGCAGACAGCATGTTCCTCACAGCCATAACCACATGCTCTATCTTGTACTTTAGTGACCTCCAAAGGCTCATGATGGTTGATGCTCTGTAATAAGAACACTTAATACAACAAGGTCTTCTCTCTCTGCAAAGCATTAACCATTCAGACAGAGGGGCACAGGTGAATCTGGCACACATTACACCAGGCCCAGGGTGAACTCAATGCTGTAGCATTTATAGGAGGAACCTGGAGTATTCCAGACTTGGACAGGAAACGTAAGGTAGCTAACTGTAAATGTTCTTACAATTAGTCCAAGAGACTAATTTGTGAAAGTAAGGGAAGCTCCCTGCTGTCTGAAATCTTTCTGCACCAGGACAGCCTCCCTGTATCCATCTATCCATCCTTCCCTCTTTCCCTCTCTCTCTCCTCTCCTCACTCCTTCTCTCCCTCCCTCCTTTTCTCCCTCCCTTATTCACTCCCTTCTTTCCCTGACTCTCTCCCTTTCCTTTTTTTTTTTTTTTTTTTTTTTTTTTGGTTTTTCGAGACAGGGTTTCTCTGTATAGCCCTGGCTGTCCTGGAACTCACTTGGTAGACCAGGCTGGCTTCGAACTCAGAAATCCGCCTGCCTCTGCCTCCCGAGTGCTGGGATTAAAGGCGTGCGCCACCACGCCCGGCCCCTCCCTTTCCTTTCTTTTCCATTTCTTTTTCTTCCCATTCTTTCCCTCTCCTTTCCTTCTGTTTCCCCATCCCTTTCCTTCCTTTCTGCCTCCACTCCTGTCTTCCTTTCATTTGTGATGCTGGGAATGGAAGCACATTAAGAGAGTACTCTATGCTGACCTGCACTCCCGGCCCTCAGAACAGATGTCTGTGCCAACTGCAGACAGGAACACCCAAGCCTCCTTCCTTTGTTCAGTCTCCCACTGCTTGCACCAACTCTGAGCGTGATCCATCACTAACCCAGAGGTAGCTCATCTGCTCACACTCCCAGGACCCTGTGGCCATTCTCTCACCTTGCTTCAGAGAGCTCTGGAAACCCCCCAAGCACACACAAGGATATTAAGCAGATGATATTATCAGACACTTTCCTCCCGCCCAGGCTGGCAGGACAGTGGTTACCACAGATGCCACTCGGAACCCATGATGGCAGTCCCATAGAGACCCACAACGGTCCTATATACATCGAGCCTCGTTGTCTCCTGAGGGCCTTTGCTTCCTTGGTGGGAAAAACAAGTCATCAGGCTGACTAATGGCTCCACAAAAACATTTGTCTTTTACTTTCAACCTTTCTAGTTATAGAAATAACCTTGATATTGATAGAATTATATTAATGCACTTCAACCTGACCCCACTTATCGATGGCTTGTTTGTTAGGGCGATCTTTAATAATCATAAGTGAAGAGAGAGCTCTTAGATCTCCTATGATGGAGACCCTAGGGGCTCGACCCCTGGCCATTCAGCTCCTCTGGGGCTGTGACATAACTTTCTCACTGGGGTTTGACGGGCTATCTATTATCTGGAGGTAGGAGTGCGCCAAAGTGAAACAAATTCAGATCCTGTAAAGAGGAGGGGGAAGGAGAAAAAGGAGGAAGAAGAGGAAGAGGGGGAGAAAGAAGAGGAGGAAGAAGAAAAAAAGGAGGAAGAGGAGGAGGAAGAAGAGAAGAAGGAGGGAGGGGAGAAGGAGGAGGAGGGAGAGGAGAAAGAGGAAGAGGAGGAGGAGGAGCTGCCACTGCTGCCTCCACCACTGCCGCCTCCACCACTGGCTCAGTTGGCAAAGTGTTTGAAGAATAAACTTAAAGCCCTGAGTTCAAATTCCTAGCACCCATGTAAAAATATGGAGTACAGAGTCTGAAGATAGCTCATCAGTGAGGAGCATTCACTGCTCTTGCAAGAGGACCCAGACTTGGTTCTCAGCCCCCATATTTAAGCAGTTCACAATTGTCTGTAACTCCAGCTCCCGGGGATCCAAAGATGTAGGCCTTCCCAGACACTTACATGCATATAAATGCATAGAAACTCACGAGGGCATACATGCATACACATCACTCTTTTAAAAAATCTTCTTAATAAGCTAGACTCACCTGTAATCCCGGTGTTGGAAAGGCAGAGGGACAGAGGGATCCCCTGGCCATCCAGTGTAGAAAAGTCAGTGAGCTTAAGGTTCGGTGAGAGATTGCTTGAAAAACTAAGGTGGAGGACCAGAGAAGAAAATACCTAGTGTCAGCCTCTAGCTTCTGCATGCCAGTGCAGACATGTGCATCTGCAACCACACACTCTTGTGCACACACATATACATGCATACGTATACTAAAAGAAAAAAGGGGGCCATAGTGAATTCTAGAAATAAAAAGATCACCACCACCACAGGTGTTCCTTTTGTAATGTCCCCTCCCCCGCCCCTAAATCTGGTCCCATTTTCCCTTGATCATGTTCGCACCTGGATTTACCACACTCTGGTTCTCACAAGCAGTTTAGTTTGCCCATGAACACTTCTGAGTTCCATAAAGTAGCAACTAGGGTAACACTATTTCCATTCCCACCTGCAACAAAGTAACTAAGAGACTAAGTGCCATGAGGTTCCCCTCAAGGGCACTCCCGGGTCTTATTCCTTGCTCTCAGTACGCATCTATGTCTATGCCAGAGAATGTAGAGACTCAAAGAGAAGCTGGGACACATGTCCAGTGTCACATTGCTGACTCCACAGGAAGTGCACAGGGCCATTATCTCATTTGGCCTCCATGGAACTGGATCCGTTTGAAGAAACAAGTAGGAAAGGGTGTAAGGAACTTTGTCATCTCTCTCATAAACGATGTTTCCAATCTGCTGGAAGGGGACAGGGTGGCAGAGCTTCAAACGTCTGGGTTTAGTCACAGCTGCATTGCTAACTTGAGACCACTGTGTTAGGGGGCAGAGGGAGGCTGAGAGCGGCTGCCAGACAAGACCGCACACTTTCTTAATGGGGCCCAATTACAGGAACAGCTGTGTGTGTGTTCTGTGCATGGCTCTGAAGCTCCCATCTCAGGGATCTTGCAGAATTCACTAGACTGTGGCTTAGCCAGGAGCCCTGGGGCTCGAATCTGCTCTTTGGTGTGAGAAAGGCAGGATTGCTTGTCTCACCCCACCCACCCTGCCTCCAGTTACCAAGTGAACTCATGTGCCTGGCTTTTGTCCTTGCTTGGGACAAAGCATGGTAAAAAAAAAAAATACTATGGGATTCTGCAGGACTGTCCAGTCCCAATGGACTTTAAGTGCACCCCTGAGAATTCCTGTCTTCAGAGGCTCCCATGACACTAAAGGTATTTTCTCTCTTCCTGTATGGAGCCTCCAGAGTTGGGAGAGGCTCAGGGGCTAAGGCAAGGCACCTGGCTCAGGGTCACTTTACCCATTCCAAGACCAGTGATACTCTCTGCACATGCATGCCCTTGGATGGCCTTGCAACCTCTCATCTGCCTCTGTGGCATGGGATGACATAGGCTAGAAAATGAGTTGAAGCTGCCAAGGGTGATAAAGGCTCTCAAGAAACTATTATTCTATTTTATTAGTATTACCAAAGACAGACCTGCTTCTGCAACTGCTAGCACTAAAACCACCAAGCCCCGAGGAGGTTAATCTACACTAGGTAATCCAGTCCCAGGGTCTTTAAATAGATAGAGCCATCCTGGGCTACCCTGGCCCTGGGCAAGAGTCATCAACACTCTATGGCTCACAGACCTAACTCAGCCCATGGTCTGTTTAGGCGCAGGGAGGATGTGGCTCATGGAGCCCTATCCCTTGACCACAGAATAGCCAATGATGAGTGATAAAGACAAAAATCCCATGTGGGGGGATGGGGAGGGAAGAAACAACAACCCAGGGTAGAGCTCACACTGCCTGTGGGCCTTCTTGACTCTGGGATGGTGGAAAAGAATGGATCAGGAGCCTTGTCTGGGCTGCTGTGGGACACTGCTGGGACCCACCCAACAGTACATGGAAGTCCACGATTCTCAGCTGCAGCCACCCTTGAGTAAAGGTAGGAAACTGAAAGCAGTCTGAAATGGTTCTGCTCCTCTCTCTCTCTCTCTCTCTCTCTCTCTCTCTCCCTCTCTCTCTCTCTGCTTCTCTGCCTATCTCTCTCTTTCTGTCTCACTCTGTCTGTCCCCCTTCTCTCCCTCCCTGTCTCTATCTCTGTCTGTCTCTCTGTGTCTCTGTTTCTCTCTGTGTCTGCCTGTCCCTCTCTATCATTCTTTCTCTCCCTGTCTTTCTCTATCTCTGTCTGTCTCTATCTGTCCCCCTCTCTCTCTTTCTCTCCCTCTCTGTCTCTCTCCCTGTCTCTCTCTATCTCTGTCTGTCTCTCTATCTCTGTCTGTCTGTCTGTCTGTCTCTCATTCTTTCTCTCCCTTTCTATCTCTCTCCATCTCTGTCTGTCTGTCTCTACCTGTCCCTCTCTCTCATTCTTTCTCTCCCTCTCTGTCTGTCTCTCTCTATCTCTGTCTGTCTGTCTCTGTCTCTCATTCTTTCCCTCTCTGTCTCTCTCCCTGTCTCTATCTCTCCCTCTGTCTGTCTCTCTCATTCTTTCTCTCCCTCTCTGTCTCTCTCCATCTGACTCTCTCTATCTGTCTCTCTCATTTTCTCTTTCTATCTCTCCTTGTCTGTCTCTGTCTGTCCCTCTCATTCTCTCTCTCTCCCTCTCTGTCCCTTTCTCTCATTCCTTCTCTCTCTTGCCTGATCTTTGTCTGTCTGTCTCTCATTTTCCAACAGGGAGAAGCACAAACAACTATCACAAAGAAAATTCCAAAGTATTCCTTGGGAGTTGACCCAGAGTCACATGACCTTCTAGGACAGTAAGCCTCCTCTGAGATGGGGAGGGAGGTTCCTTCCTCAGGTAGGTCTTTTAGTCCAGAGGTTAGAACTGGTTAGGACTATGGCCCAGGTGGCTATGGAAATAGAAGGCAGGGGTTCTGGTTCTCCACTAAGAACAGGTCTCAGGAAGCCCTGGGTATACTCAGGGATCAGTAATGACTTTCAAATTGACCCTCTGCACACCAGGTTGTTGCAGTGAGTTACAACAGGTCTGTCTGTTCCTTCTCACCCCTCATCTGGAGAGGTCAGTGGGTAAATGCAAGTGTTCCCTGTAAGTTTCATTTTGTGGCAACCCTGCAGGGGGTCCAGGGAATATCAGGCTGCTGCAAAGAACCAGGATTCCTGCCTGGAAACTCATCAACAGCATCAGAAGCACAGACAGTTAATACAAACCACACACCCAAGGCCTTCATGTTCAGGGGGAGTTGGCTTTTACTCTGTCACTTTCCCCTGCTTCCTGATGCTTCATGAAGGAAGGCTGTTGCTCTCTGGAAACATCCTGTTGTCCATGTGCCTTGGGAAAACACTCATGCCTGCAGCCTTCCCTTCTTTCTAGTTCCTTCCCTGGCTTATCGCCAGGGCCAGAGTCGGAAGGCACAGGTGAGAAAGAGCCAAATGAGCTGCTGAGTTCACAGACCTCAGGGTCCGAATGAAATCTGCTCTGCACAGCCATCTCATCTGTAGGGCTGCCAGTCTAACATGACAGGATCAGCATCTGCAGATAGAATGGCCCCTGTCAGCTCAAGAGGAAGACCAGCTTGGGGCACCTGTGACCTGCCCAACCTTTAGGTCCTCTGCATAGGACACACTGGACTACACACTGGACTACAAATGTCTCAGGAATATGTCAGCATCTTCTCTCCTTGGCTCAGAGCAGCGCAGTCTCTTGCCACCTTTGTATTCCAGGGAAGTGACTGTTTCTACAGCCAGCTGGACGGAGCTCCTCCCGTGGACGGATGGAAACAATGTATCCAATCCAATAAGGGCACCTGAATCAGGGGGGGTTGGCTTCAGAAAATGTTGTGCTAAACACAAATGGATTGAAACTCTGATTCTGCAGCCACCCTGGCCATTTGTTTGGCCATTCACTTGGTTCCTCTCCAGGACTGATAGGACAGCTGAAGTCTGCCCAACTGTGAATTGTGAGAGTCTGGGAAGTATGGCTAGAGGGGTGAGGCCCCAGAACACTCTGTGCAGGGAGAGACAGGAGATGCGTGCAAGAATGAGGTTAGGTGAATCTGTATGGATACTGGGTCTAATGAGAAGAGATCCCAGGTGAGGGGCATCTGAGCCAGAAGACCTGAAGCCATCAAGGTCCATACATTTTTCAAGCCTCGGGTTGCCTCCATCTGGGGTGGCTCCACAGTTGGGCCAGCTGCATCTTTTAAGTTCTGAGCTGGAGGAAGGAACCAAGAAAGATCCTCTAGGCTTTTCTCCTGCATCTCTTGTGACTCCTCTCTCAGCTCGGTGCTATTCTCCCCCTAGGAGCCTGCAGTGGGGACACAGCAAGGGCATGCAAAACTCCCTTTTCTCTTTACAGCCCATTTTGCCTGTTTTGGTCTAATGGTGTTAATTACTATGAGCTGTTACAATGATGCTCCTGGGCTTGCTGTGGGGTCATGTTCCTGGAAAACATCCTAGATAGAAAATATCACAAATCAGAAATGCACTGGGCTACACCTCACATTCTGAACATCCCAGCTTACAGCATACTGTAGCTCACTATGGAATGCCAGCTGTCTGTCTCCCTGGCGATCTCACAGCTTCCTGGGGGCTGCGTCTGCCCCATACCGCAAGAAAAGGTCATACTGTGTGTGGATGACCCAGGAAATGACAAAGGGCAGAATTCAAAGTTCATGTTCTGCTGAACACAGTGTTTTGTGTTGGCAGAAAGCTGAAATTTTTGTTGTTGTTGTTTTGTTTTTTGAGACAGGGTTTCTCTATATACCCCTGGCTGTCCTGGAACTCACTTTGTAGACCAGGCTGGCCTCGAACTCAGAAATCCGCCTGCCTCTGCCTTCTGAGTGCTAGGATTAAAGGAGTGCACCACCACGCCCAGCTTGAAATTTTTAAAATTAAATCATAGTGAGGACTACGGGCCACCTGGTGTTTCCCAAGTTACCTCTGCAGAGCAAGACAGAAGACTCCAGTACCAGGCAAGCTCAGGAGAGCAAGACAGAAGACTCCAGTACCAGGCAAGCTCACGAGAGCAAGACAGAAGACTCCAGTACCAGGCAAGCTCACGAGAGCAAGACAGAAGACTCCAGTACCAGGCAAGCTCACGAGAGCAAGACAGAAGACTCCAGTACCAGGCAAGCTCATGAGAGCAAGACAGAAGACTCCAGTACCAGGCAAGCTCACGAGAGCAAGCTCTCTGCATCCCTTCCTGAGCTTGCTTCTCATCCCAGAGCACACTTGGTGTTTTGTGTGACCTGTAAAAAGATTCTCTTTTGTCCTAAAGATCAATCTTGATGGAAACATACACAGCTAAGACAGCAAAAATTGGGATACAGCAGGAAGCCCACATCTCCAAGCAGACTGGAAGAGGAACACACCTTGATTCACTCAGATTCCACCAACTTCTTCTTTTAAAAAAAATTTTTTTTTCATTTAAAATGCATTGGTGTTTTTCCTGAATGTATGTTTGTGTAAGGGTGGCAGAACCCCTGGCACTGGAGTTACAGATAGTAGAGGGCTGCCATGTGGGTGCTGAGAATTGAACCCTGGTCCCCTGGAGGAGCAGCCGGTGCTTTTAACAGCTGAGTCTTCCCTCCTGTCCCTGCACTAGCTTCTTAGCTACAGACAGGGCTCCCGCCCCCAGGTGATAGCTTTCAGTTGTGCTTGCAAGGCCTTGGGCTCTCCTAGAGGATTCTCACAACAGGGCTAGCTTATCTTCTTTTTCTAGTACCTTACGGTGATCTTGAGTCTGGGGCCCCATGAGACTGTGGAATGTGAACAAGGGGCTGGGGACTTTGGTCTTTGCACTTTACCAACCAGATATTTGGGCCCCAAAGTCCTTTCAGCACTGATTTCTCTAGAGGAAGGCAGACAGGATCATGGTGGCTGCCCATAGTCTGGTCTGCCTCACTCAGCAGCTCTGTGCCTGAGGGCCACTACGATCTTTTTACCCAATTTTCCAGCTGAGTTGACTGAGGCCTGGGAAGGTCGGGGAGCTTGCCCAGGGTCACTGAGTAAAACAGCTTAGCCTGTGGCCTCAGGACAAGGACGCAGGACCCTGGATCCTGCCCCTAATCACCCAGCTCTTTCATAAATAACAGTAGTAACAGGGCTCCATTTTATGTAGGAGAACCACTCCCCAGGAGGCCACCAGGTTTGTGGCCAGACATGTGCTCCAAGGCTCACAGGCCAGAGGCAAGGTAGGAACGCAAGCGGCAGGAGACAGGGGCTTGCCACACCAGTTGGCTCTTGGGAAGGCATTAATTTGTAACAGACGCGCAAAGAGCTGGAAAGAGCGAGCGCAGGACGTTCTGCACACGCGACAACGGCTGATTATTCATTGCTGACAGTTATTAGCCTGTTATTAAACATATGAATTGCCTCTTTCATACCACACTGCCTATCCTTAAAGAGCTTTATGAACTAACATTAACCAATCCAATTAGCAAAAGACACTGTATTTGTGTAATTAGTAATTTGAGGCTTTGTCTTGGTCTTACAGAGAAAGGGCATTGGCTGTTGATTAGCGCGTAACATCGTACAATTAGGAGAAGTGGTCGGAGATTAGCCGGAATGTTCTTGTTCCCCGGGGTCCCCGTTAAGGGACCTGGTCTTGCTAAGAAGCGCCAGGGGGTTATGTTTGTGGCATTTAAGCGGATCCAATTGCTTCCTCCTTTGTATCCAGGCTCCTCCGCGCCGTTGGCATGGCCTTCTGCGTCAGGAAGGGGAAATATTTGTTTTTGTTATAAATTTAGAGGGTGAGTACAGTAAGGAACCTTGTTATTAAATGCTCCAAGCCCAATCCTGCAGAAAATCTCAAAATCCAACTTTGGGTATTGATTGCAAGATTTTTTTTCTAATCAGATGCCAAAAGGAACATTGTGGAGGGAAGGATGTCTCAGGCAGCTCTAGCCAAGTGGCGTTTCTGTTTATGTCTCTTAGAGAGACACAGAGCCGACCACGATGGGCCAGATCTCAGATAACAGTGCTGCCTGTCTGCTGCTTCAGGGGTCTTGGGTGAGACCCTGCGCAGCACACATAACCCAGCAAAGAACCACATAAGGAGCCATGCCGAGACCCCTGGCTGAATGATGTGACTTCAGGTGGTTCACCAGAAAGCCTCGTGATGCAGATGACATTTCCACGTTCCCCTTGGATGCCTCTAAATTTTATTAGTTTATAAAACTGCAGAGTGAGCTTTACCAGTCTGAGCTCCCTCAGCACTTCTTGGCAGATCTGAATTCTGAGCAGAAAGGTCCCACTCCTAGTGAGCTGTGAGAAGTTGTTCCTGTGGGCACCTGAGCTACTGGGAAAAGGGAGGTGTTCCTATGTCCTACGAGACTGCCATCATTGGGGCTGATCGAGGCAGTTCTGGCCTTTCCTAAGCACAAGTTCAGATTGATGTCTGTCCTGAAGCAGCTGCTTAGGAGCTTGGCTTACTGTGGGGATCACACTGAGCCACGGATATAGGTAAATAGCTCCCCACCCAGTCAGTTCTGCTCCACCACAGATGAAGGAGTTGCTTACAGTGGGATGCAGCTGTTGTGGCTCTGTCCTCACTGTGTCCACACATCTGGCCATCCTGGAGATTCAGGAGCTGTGTGACCTATGATCTGACACTTACGAGGTAGACTCTCTCAACAGGAGCCCAGAAGTTTGGGCCTTGAGCAGACAATACTGCCTTTGTACCAGTACAGATGGTGCTTAATTTCAGGACTTCAAGAAAGGTATATGTGTATGTGTGTGCCTGTGTCTGTCTGTCTGTGTGTGTGTGCACGCACGTGCATGTGTTTCCATTCCACAACAAAATAAAATTGCAAAGACTCTTCCATTCTCAATGTCTCTTCTTCCTTCCTCTGAATGAAGACTTGTATACACTAATATGCAGGTGCCCACATTGGGCACACCTGAGCAATGTGTCTTGGTTATTCTTTAGAAGTGCACAGCTGGGGAGTGCCCCCTCCACTGGACCTGCCCCCCTAGAGGCAGCTGTGGACTGATCAACATGGGCACCTCACAAAAGGCAGAGCTAAGAGGAGACTGGGTGCAAACAGCTCAGAAACCTCTCCAAAATATTTGGGTTTGTCAAAATCCCAAACCGCCGTTTGCCAGGCACTTTTCCCGCTAGTGTTTGAGCCCGCGGGTATTTTAAAGGAAATGAAATCCGTGTGTTTCTGATTTATTTATACTTAACTCATCAAAATGCTGTTTTAAAGAGCTATTTTGTATCCAAAATGCCCTTTATGCTTTTTTTTCCCCTTCCAAACTAAAAGCCATATTCTGCCAAGCATGCATGACCTTAAACTCTAACGTTCTCAGGGATCTTTTGAAAATCAAGTTCCTGATGTCCAAGCAGACCTGAACTGGGACCAAAGGTGCCGTCCTATCCCCTATTCCCCAACCCCGCCCAAGGGGGAGATACAATGTTGCAATGCGGGAAACTTTTATCTCTGCCTCTGGCTCCATTAGAGTCCCACGGATCTGAATCCAGCAGGAGGCAGCAACTTCTCTGGGGACAAGAATCTGAGAACCAGAACCTTAAGCCTCCCCAAGAGCTCCTGCTTAGGCCAGCTCAGGGTTATCTAGACACTCCAGAGAGGGCAGAACAGGCTCCCAAATGGTCCTTGCTTCCCATGGAGTTCTTTCTTTGGTCCAATAGGACTCTCAGACTATTATATTCCAACCATGGCCTGAATTGTTCAACCTTACTGCAAGCAAGCACCCCTCATGAAGGTGAGCAGACACTGTTTCTCTTGTAAGTCTGAGAGCTAATACATACCAGAAAAGCGTTTTTCCTTCTCCAAGAAAAGAAAACAGGAAGCTACAGTGCCAGCCCTGAGCAATGTGTAGGGAGGTGAGAGACACACCTGCAGGCTGGGGTAAGCCAGGCTATAACCCTAAACAAACAGGATATTGGCAACACTGTTGCCTGACCTATAACACTGGGACTCAAGTTATATTCTTTGGGTGTGATTTTTATTTCTGGACAATTTCATCCAATTGAGTTCAATTATGAATTTGATTGCTTTTTTGATGCATGGTATAAAATCCTTTACTCACATAGCATTTAATTGTGTTCCCTGGCAGATTAGGTATTCATCATGGCTCTGCTGCCCCTAGCCCCAGAGATAAACCATCTGAGGGGCAATAAATGTCCACTCTGATTATTGATGCTTTCAGGGAAATTGATTATCTATTTGAGGGGTGGAGCACACTGATATACTGCAGCCTCTTTACCTGACACAAGAGCTTCTCTGGAAGAGAAACCCTTCAATTGCCTCCATGGATTTTTCTATTATATTTAATGCTCTTGAAAGTGACATCCGTTTGTCTTAATATTTGAGGATGGAGCTGAGAAACAGCCATACGCTTGCACCCATGTGAGGTAGTTAAGGCTGAGGAGAGCAGAAAGCCAGGAAGCCGTGCAGGGTTGGGACATTTGTGCCAGGTTCGTGATTTGTCAAGGAAGTTGTTCCTAAGGTTACAACATATGTCCACCATCCAAATACTTGATTCAAATTGTATTTCTCCACAACTCATAACAGGAAAGGCAGGTTTTTCGATGAGCTTAATCTGACCTAAATTAAGGGGAGGGGAATACAAACAATCTTATTTTAGATTTTTGGGCATACTTTTGTGTCTATGTGTACAGATGCATGTATGTGGATGTAAACGCTTGTGCATGTGTGGGTGTGCATGTGACATGGGATCTCTTGACGTTCACTAAGTAGTCAAGGGTGATTGGCTAATAAGCCCTAGGGATCTGCCTGTCTCTGTCTCCCCAGCATCAAGATAAGGGTGTCTTGCTTTTTTATTTTTTTTAAGTGGATTCCAGGGAAATTGAATCCAGGTCCTTATGTTTGACCGACTGAGGCATTGCCTCCAACTCTTTTGACACACTGTGATAGCCAAAAAGTCTCTCTTCCTCTAAACATGTGTTTGTGTATGACCCTAGCACACCCATGTAGGGTGTGCAAAGCCTGCTGAGCCCAGGAACTGCCCAGACAAAAGATGAACTTCGGCTCACAGCACAGCTCTTATTAGTCAGAAGATAACAGGTATTATAAACTCGGAAAATGTTTGCTCACCTCAAAAATCGATAGTGCGCCTGTGATCAACACTGTGGTTAACTGTACCCGTCTCAAAATGGGTCCAGGTTGTACTCATTTGATAATTTCTTAATAGCAGAGAGAGAGACTTTTGGCTAAGGTTGAGGCAGCCCCACTCTGGTTTCATGGGACCCTGAAAACGTGGCGGTTGACCTGGCTTGAGGTGTGCTGAGGACAGGGCTTCCGCTAGCTCACACAGCCTGCAGCACAAGTACTCAGCTGTGGATTCTACTGCCCTGCAATTGAGAGTTAGAGCACACGGATGGGCCACCTGAACCCAAAGCACATCAGCTTTAGAGCTTGAAAATCTAATCGTCTTCACAGAGGCAGGAAGGGATCAGCGGAGCTCTAACTCAGCCACAACTCCAATGGCAGGAGCGCTGGTCCCCAGCCCAAGCAGCACGTGGGAAACAGGCAGGGCTCTGCAAAGGACCCAGGCCCCACCCACTGCCAGAGGTCATGTTCTGGGCTCTGCCTGGGCCAAGCTGCCAGCAGTTCTGGAGCGCAGCCAGGACAGAACACAGGCCCTGAACAGTAGCTAGTGAGCAAGGCCTCATGGGCAGGGCCCAGAGCGTGCCAGGCCCCTCTCTGGGCAGGGCCCAGTGGGGTACAACACTTGAAGCTTGCTGGAGGCCACAGACAGTTTTCCTCAGGGAGCAAAGGTGGGACAGTTGGCCTGATAACCTTCATCCCTCAGATGCAGGGGAAAGAGTATGAAGGAACTCAGGGCTGTTAGGTCTGCTTGGTTCCTTCCTGCTCAGAAGGATGGGAAAAAAACACATCCCACAGCCTGGGCCCCCCAAGTAGTGGCCAGCAGCTGGGGGCATCTTACCTATTGTTATTGGCTCTCCTACATGGGGAGGGGGTGGGGTCAGCCAGGCTCTCTTTGCTTTGGGTGTAGGAAGCTGAGTGGGAGGGAACCTGAGCTCAAGGTCAGGACACCTGCTGCTGAGGCCAGCCCTGCTATGCACCTGCAAAGGCTCCTCCTTCCCATCCCCATGCCTCTGTGCCCACTGTGCATGCTGCCACTGGAGATCTATGGGCCTGTGCTCTGGCCTACAAATATGTTCTCTTTGGTGGGAACCCATACCTTCCACACACATGTATGTTTGTGTGTGTGTGTGTGTGTGTGTGTGTGTGTGTGTGTGTGTGTGGTGGCATACGTGCATGTGAGGTCATGCAGGTCACACATGACATACCTACATGCACATGTGTCTGTGTGCATGTGTCCGGCATACTCATGCTCTGGATAGCTCAAAGCCAGACAGGAAAGGGAGCCAAGGAGAAAGGGACAAATTCCAAATGCCTGTCCTGCCCTCACTGGCTTGGGAACAGTGCTGCATGTCTCTCTGTGATTGATGGCCTCGGCAGTAACTCTTTATTTTTACTGAAGAAAATATAGTACTTATAGACTGCGTCCATTCAGGACAAAGGGTTCTCCAACAATACAGCTGTAGGCATTCTCTCTCTACTTGCACAAAGACAACACACCCAGGCCATTCTTTATATCTTGTGTTTAAAAAAAGAAAGAAAGAAAGAAAAGGGTCCCACATACATTATCTGGTTTGAGTGTGTCCCTTACATTGTGATTCAGAAGCTCAGAGAGGCCAAGTGACTGTTGAAAGATACACAGCAGGGAGCTCTGCCTGTTACCAGAGGGCCCAAGTACATCCCTGGGCTTCCCCAGTGGAGTGTCTGTTTCCTTTAAGACTAGAGCAAAGCAGTGGGCCCTTCTGAGGCCGTTGCTGAACACCAGAATGTTCTCCAGGATTCCTTTACATGAGAGTTGCATATGACAGTTCTAAACCAGGCATCAGCAGTGGGCAGCGATGATACCAGGGCACAGCATCTGCCTCAAGAATCCTCCTGGGCTGAGTAATGGCGTGTGCTCCCCAGACAGGTGTGCTGGGCTTAGGAACACTTGAATCTGCATGCCAGTGGCAGATGTATCTTTGTTCTTGTGGTATTGTTTTCCCCAGAGCTGGGCTGGGCTGGGTTCAGCTCCTCTTGACACCCGTGACTAGGACTCCACTGACAACATCTCTGTGCACAAGACCCTTCAAGGAGTGAGCAGGCTGCATACCTAAAGTGGTTTCAACACAAAGACTTCGCCAGGGAATAGGGGAGGGAACAGGGGAGCTACTTCCAGTTGGGTCAAGTACTCTAGAGAGGTCACCTTCCCTGTGCTGTTTGCAGAAGGGAGCCCCAACATTACAGGTATGCACCAGGACCTGAGAGGCAGTGAGGTCTCATGCTTCTGCATCCAGCTGCTTCCTCCTTTACCCTGGTCTTGCTTGGTCTGGGGTGCGAGCTACAAGGAGGTGAAAGACTCAGAGAGGTGCATCTCCCCGGGTAGGTCTGCACCGGTCAGTCCTGGGGCAGTCCTAGGGCTGCCTGGCTGACTGGAATAGTGAGACGGCCTGTGGTTCCTGGCATTGGAATCTCCTTTTGGAACAGGCCTGTGAGGTGGGTGGGCTTGAGACCCGCAGAGACATGCGGAAGGAGGTGTCGTATACAGGCGGACAGACGGTGTGGGCCGAGCAGGGAGAACGGATGCTTTTATCAAGGCTGGTGTGGGCACGTAATGGATGTCCTCTGTCTGGAGCCGTGGGCAACACTGTCTAGGTCCTGTGAGAGCCCAGGAGGCCTCTGCTGGCAGCGGTTGTGTGGTTGGTGTGGAGGTTCATTATTACTTGAGTGCCAAACATCTGTGGCCCTATGACTGCACCACTGTCCCCCAGAGGAGAGAGACTCCAGTGGTTCCTGGTCCTTATTCCACCCAAACTCTGTGAAGAAGATACCATGACTATAGGAACCCGAGAAGCAGGCACAGCCCTGTCTTTGAATCCCAGACTGGGAGAGATACTGCCTAGACTTCTAGGGGAGTGAGGTCGTCCAGGTCAGAAAAAGAGACTCCAAATTCCCTGCTGGATGTCCCGCCCACCCTACCCCGGTCCCCTGTCAGCCTTGAGACATTATCTACCCTGATCTCAGGGGGCAAAGCTATGGCTGGGCTCGGGGGATTTTACTGTTCAGTTCCCAACTGATGTGGACCAGCCAGGGTAATCATTAACCCGCTTCTGCCAGCTCCTTTCTGAAGACGATTCCACCCTCCCAAAGGCTCACCGCCTGGCCCTGGCCCTCTCCTCCCACGCTGGACCCTTCCCCCGCCCAGCTCTGCTGCACTCTGAGGGGAGAGAATGAGAAAGCAGGTCCTCCGGGAGCTGGCACGGCAGACAATGTGTGTCTTGTGTGAGTAATTTAGCGCTGTGGCCAGTCAATCTGGTTTCTGGGCCCGCTGCCCTGACCCTCTTAGAGCTGCTGGCTCTCGCCAACACAGTGTGAAGCATTTTCTTTCACTGCTCTGACACTCCGCAGATTGAGACGTCAGCCCGGTCCAACTACAGCAAATTAGCAATTTTTCTTTTGCTAATTGGAAATAAAAACGTTTGCCGAGGGAGCTGTTTGTCGGCATGCGGTTTTCGGTTTCTGTGCACAGGGAGGCTGCGTAGAAAACACATCCCAAGGCGCTGTGCACCCTGGAGCCGGGGGCCCCTTGCTACAAATGCAGAGGGGCCCTCTGTTAATAGTGCAGAGATATCCCCTGCTCTAGCGCCAGAAGCTATTGCTCAACCAGCAGAGTATCCCCATGTCCCCAGGACCCTTCCTCTGGAGGCCCATTCTGTACTTTGAGGAACGACTGGGTCCAGCAGGTGGCAAAGCTTTCTGGGGCAAGCTGGTGAGGAAGTTCTTCACCAGAAAAGCAGAAGCTGAAAACAGGAGGGAGACCCACAGCAGCTAATGCCTTCCTGAACACAGAACACTTCTTCCCAAGAGCNGTGGAAGTGGGGGGGTAGAGACTTCCAGAGTAGCATGTGGGATGTCTCCCTGCACCCATGTTGCCCAATGTGTGTCCAGGTAGAATACATTCCCAGCCTGGCTCCATCTTAGTTCCAAGGTACAGAGACCCCCCAGCCCATGAGAAGAGTGTGGAGAACAAAGAGAAACAGATGGAGGAGCCAAAACCATTATCTAGGAGGGCTGCCTGGACCCAAACCAGGAGAGCTACATCTCAGAAGTCTGCCAATAAGCAGGTCCATCGTGTCCACCCATGTGGGTGCATGTGTGCATGTGTTCATGTGAGTACATGGCTGATTGGGCGCTGGAGCCCATGAGTGTGACTGATCATCCCTATGTACAGACCCTGCCCTCCATGTCTAGGGCCGATCAGGAATTCCAGGCCGCAGGTCAGCACACAAAGGGTTACTGAGCCTCCTCCTTCCCTCTCTCTTTCCTGATAAAGCTTTTGACAGCCGTGCCTAATAATTCTTTCTGTTAGAATCTTTTCTTGATGTCTTTATGCGAATATGAAATCCGGATGAAAGGCTGTGGGGGACTCCCGCAAGAGAGGAAAGGGTATCAACCAGAGAGGAAGGAAGACTGTCCTGCACTCCCTGCTGGGAGCCAGTGGCTGCCCCTGACACCCCCCCCCCATCCCTGCTGAGGCTACTGAGGCCCTCTGGGAGTGGCCAAGTCTTCCTCACTTGGGTGTGACAATGGTGTCTTCTCAGAAATGGCTGAGGAGCAGTGAGTGACAGCGCTGAGGTTGTCCCTCTCATTGCTAATGTCGGGTGAAGGATGCCCTCTGCCTAGCACTTGACTACTGTCCAAGACCCCAACATCAGTAACAGAGGAGAGAAGGCCGAAGAGATGGGGGCATCCCCAGAACTCATTTTGGTGGCAGGGTGGTGGTGGTGCGGGGCAGAGTGCAGGTAGCACCCTTGATAGTTTTAGGCATCAGAAGGCAGAGGTCACAAGAAGCCAGGCTGCTCCTTCCAGGAGTACCGGCTAGACAGCAGCAGCCTGGGGCCAATGAGAGACTTCAGTGGGGTATCTTGCCCTAGAGTCACAAGTTTTTTCTGCTTTGGGCTGGAGCACCCCCTCTCTTGCCCCATGAACTGAAGCTAATGCAAACTGTGCAAATCACCAGGTTCAGAGGGGCTGGATTCCATTTCCTGGGGCTCCCAATGCTTTTCTTCTCTGGTTCTGACCTGGCCTGAGCCAGAGAGACCATAAATCCGGCATAGAGGGCTGTTCCCCTGGGGTCCTGTTTCTATTCCAGACCAAATAACCTCCACCCCGACCCCTGCAAGGCAGCTCATCTCTATGCTCACCAAATCCTGAACTCCTCGCTGATGAGCTGGCAGGGCAGCTCCAAAGGCCAGGCCATCCTGGGCCATTTCCAGCAGGAAGCAATCACCGCTGGTGAGTTGAGAATGGAGAAGCCCAGCCGCCTTGTAGTAGAGAGTGTTGGAGATAACTGTACTGCAGCTTTTGAAATCCCATTTTGGAGTGAGCTTCAAAAATACCACAACACTGATCAAGACTCTTAGAAAAGGAAGACATCAGAGGGGTGACATTACTGTCTCAGGTGCGGGTGTCTCTCCTCTGCCCTGACACTGCCACGGGAACAGCAACAGACTTTGAGATGAATCACAGGAGGAAGCCTTGCCCGAGCCCAATTGTGGTTGGCCATAGCCCTGGAAAGGTGTGGATGGTGCTGGGGGACAGAGGAGAAGGGGTTTAAGGACACAAGTGTGATGGAGGGCTGATGAGCAAGGCTCTGTCCACCACAGTACTCAGTGCTGCTGGGCACTGGTGAAGTCCCACTTACTGTACTATTAAACAGTTTAAATGTCTCTGCCTTCTGGTTTGGAGCTGACTTGCATTTTGTGAGGGATCAAAGGGCAGTGGCTCCTCCTCCAGGTTTAGGAAGGCTCAGCCCTCCCTGTCACCTGCTATAGGACTCAGTCAGCCTGCAGCAGCTTGCCAGCAAGAACTACTTCAGATATCTCCAAAGCCTGTCAGTTCCTGGACCCTGATGGGACATGCCTGAACCATCCATCCTTCCCAGGCACGCTGCACAGGGCAGTCTTTGCATCACCTTCTTGGGGGCGGGGGTGGGGTGAGGCAGGGTGGGGCAGTGGGGGTGCACAGGGCCAGGGCTAGAGGCACGCATGCTCTGTGGAATTCCTCTCTGCAGTGGCTCTGCATCTGCCCAGCCCCAAGGCACGGATGTCACCACTGCGTCAGCTGCGGCGGCGGCGGCGGCAGCAGCGGCAACGTGAGAACTGCGAGGCCCTTTTTGTTGGTGGGACACTATTTGGACATGGCTCGTCCTACATCTCCAGGGCCTGGCAACTGCCACATCAGCACAAATTTCTCTCCCCCAACATTTCTCTGTGATATGCGGACACATTTTTTTCCCATGGAAAGAAAGTGTGGCCTTTGTCAGGGGGGCACCGCCAGCCCGAGTTACAGTAAAGATTAATCCCAAACAAGAGACAAGAGACAGAGACAAAGAGCATCACACACTTCGGCACTCAATGGATGTTTTCATAAATGTATGAATAATTTAAATTATCATTGCGGAGTATTTATTCGAGTGTTTCGGGGGGAAAATGGCTCCTCTCTTTTCTCCCTTGATTCCTTTCATTTTTGCTTCGTCTCTTTTATGTGCTGCATGGGCTGTTTTTTGCCATCTGAATCGGCCCGGAACAATGGGATGTAAGAGGCTGAGGGGCCGAGGAAGAATACGGCCCTTGTTGCCGAAGCCGCGCTGACATTGATTAATGAGGGTGCGGACACGGGCAGAATTTGTGAGAGCCGAGGGGGAATCGGGACCTGAGGGCATCCGAGGAGGAGGGCAGGGGCTGGCAGGGAGAAGCCCTCAGCCGCGCTCCACGCCCAGTGGGAAAGGACGGGGGATGTGTGGCCTCAGAGCCACCAGCACTGACGGACGGGTGACTCAACAGGTCCACGGAAGACAGTGCCAGGGTGGGGGGTCCTTGGGCCGATGCCCACCTGCCTGTCAGGCGTCTGCTCAGCTGGTAGAGGACGGGTGGAGCTGCCATCTTGCTAGAACGATCCCAGCAGGGAGGCCCTGCCCAAGGCCTTGGTCTTCTTCAGCCCCATGCACACCTCCTCCAATGTGCCCATTCCTGCTTTGGGGTCTGAACACAGAATGGCCCCGTTCCCAAGAGGCTCTGCTTTTCAGAAACCTGATGGACCTCGTCCTGTGGATGGGGCCTGCCAGAATTCCTGACAAGATTCTAAGGATCCTACCTGCCAATGCATAGAACTTGTAGGCTGTGCTGGTAGACTAGCGTGCTGGGCAGGATTCTGTTCATCTTACCCTCTCTTTCCTATTCATTTACATTTTCCACCAGAGATGCTTTTGGGGGTTGGTCTGCGGCTGCTATGTAGTTGAGTGCTAAATTCTGTACCCCAAGACCTGGCCGCCCCAAGAAGACAACAGATTCTCACGTACACCACCAGCTTTCGTTATGCAAACCTTGCTCCCCAATTTAAAACTATTAGTTAAATAAAGGTGGCTATAGCCAGGTATTGGAGGGAAGAGAGGTAGGTGGGTTTTTAGCTACCTATCTGGGGGTCTCAGGAGGAGGAAAAAGATGGATGGTCCAGGAGGTCTCCATTGGGTAAAATGGACCAGGATCTTGTGCCTAAGCAAAATGGACCCTGAGGATAGGCTGGTGGAACAGAGATAACCTGGGGGAGCACGGGTAGGGGGAGTAGCCAGTCTAGCCCTTAGAGAATTACATTAGGGGGTAATCCCCCAGTAATTGCACAAAAAGCTAAATAAATAAATCACAGTCTGAGTCTCATCCTTTTGGAAACTAGACGGGGATAGAAATAATCACATTAATTTGCAAGATGCTCATTTAGTTCTGACTCAAGCCCCTCCCCTAAGGTGACACTGGAGCTCAGGACAAAAGGTGGTGCCAGGGTCAGCAGAGGGGATGGTGTGGTGACTCTGTTAGGATGGCCTTTGTCAACAAGGTTTAGCCTCGCTACACAGGCTCCAGCCATTGGAGGGAACCTTGAGAGGAGGACCAGGCTCAGCATAGAGACCACAGTCACAGAGCAGGACATTCACAACTTAGTGGGGAGGAGGCTTCTGGGTGCTTCTAGGCTTGTGCCTATCAGGAAGCTTTGTGCTGCTGGCTGGGCTGTCAGGCTGAGCTCTGCCCACAGGCATGTCGCTCGGCAGAACCCACCACGTTATGCCAAGCAATGAAGGGGACTCTGTAGCTGCATCTGTCTCTGAGAGTGATACTCATCTGGTGTGTGTGTGAGTGTATGTGTGTGAGAGTGTGTGTGAGAGTGTGTGTGAGTGTGTATGTGATTGTGTATGTGTGTGAGAGTGTGTGTGAGTGTGTATGTGAGTATATGTGTGTGACTGTGTGTATGTGTGTGAGTGTATGTGTATGTGTGAGTGTGTGTGTGTATGTGTGTGAGTGTGTGTGTGAGTGTGTGTGTGGTGTGTGTGAGTATATGTGTGTGACTGTGTATGTGTGAGTGTGTGTGTGTGTGTGTGAGTGTGTGTGTGGTGTGTGTGTATGGGCAGAGTCTCATCCCTGAAGTTTCTATAGAGGTGAACCTTGTCCACAGCCTGGAGTCTAAGCCCAGCAGGACAGTCCCTCTGGAAACTAGCTCCCCAAATCTTCTGTCACTTCAGTCACTCAGATCATCTAACCCAGCACTGTCTGCTTAGAAAGAGGGAGGCTGAAAGTTACCCGCCTCATTCTAGAAGTTTCTAGATTACATCTAATAGAAAATATTTTTCTATTCCTTCTGCTTTTCATCTGTAGCAGACATTTCTGCCAGGCCAGTCATAGGACCTCCAGGTACAGCAGGCTATGATGAGGCTGCAGGCTTCTGATCAGTCTTACCACATGACTCTATGGGACTTGGACACCTGTCTGGCGATATTCTCCTGGCCCCATCATTCAGCTCAGAACATACCCTCTCACCTGCATGCTTCTGAGTTAATGTCCCAGGCAGTGTGCCCTGATAAAGATCTGGAACTTTAGGATTAATGGGGGGTGGCCAGGCCTCCTGGGGAGGGTGGCATTTGGCCTCCAGAGTCCTGGCCTCCAGCCTTGCTGGTGACCTTGTCTGTGGGCAACCTCTCAAGAGATCACAGTGTCCTGGAAATCCCACTTCCGCAGTAGAAAGCACAGTCCTCCTTGGAATGGTGTGCCCTGGCAGTGTTTAGTGCATCTATAACAGATATCTAGCCCTGAGATGGGGGTGCTAACAGTATCTGAGCCCCTGGGGGAAAGCCCTTGAGCTCTCAGGTGAAACCATACAAGTTTTATCAAGGACCCCCAGATGAAACCCTGCACACTACCTTGTCACTACATGAATGGCAAATAACAGTCATCATACTACTGAAATCCTGCAGCCCTGCCCTGTGTATAACACCTCTGCCCCCATTAAAACAGGTGGGAATTGTGTGTCAGCAAATTAAGCAAAGCATGTGCCTATGACTGGATGGGTTTGCTATGTTTAATTCATGCAGATTTGGAGTGTGGGGGTTAAGTAACCTATTGTTTCTTTTCCTCCCATCTTTGAATAGGGGGTGCAGGCTGGCTAATCCAAAAATCTATGTTTGTGGATACTAGGGGTAGTGGCTCCCTTCTGGCAAATGGGAGCTGCCATCACGCAGGATGTGATCTTGGGCCACTTCTGCAGGCGTAGCCCTCCAGGAAAACAAGCGCAAGTGTGTGGGTGGGTGGGCAGGAGGACGACAGGTCTTTCTTTCCTGCAATGAAGACCAGGCCTACTTCCAGGAAGGCTCACAAATCCCTTACAGCTAACTCCACTAGCAGGGTATCTCTAGGTGTATGTGAAGAACAGTCACTAAGAAGGGTAGCAGGGCAGGCTCAGGGACTCCACCCAGCACAAGGGTCCGATGATTACCTTCCAGGAAGGACACAGCTCAACAGTAATCTCTGGAGGTCAACTTTGAGAGAGGGGACAAGAAGGTGGGACCAAGAAGAGGGAAGAGGGCATTTGTCTTGTGCAGGTAGCTGTGGGAAATTGGCAGGAACCAGAAAGACCTTATGTGTTTTAATGTGCTAGAGCTCCTACACTGTGGCAGATATGACAGTGGCTGGGGGTTAAGACAGTCCAGGAGTGTCCTTCCTCTCCAGACGAGAGACAGGCTAGTTCCAGCTGAGACCTCCACGACAGAGCAGGATAGGTTCTAGTAAGAAGGGAGAAGAGCTCTGGGAGCTTCTTTAAGTCCCCGGTGGGCAACAACGGGGATTCTTGGGTGTGCCCCTCCTCCATCAAACTGGGGGGGGGGTGTCAGAATCACCTGAAAAGGCGGCCAAGGGTGACCCAAGCCCTGATCCCCTGTGGGACAAGGAGGAGCTTAACTAGCCCGGGGCTGCATGAAAGAGTAAGGGAGGCCAGAGAACAAAGCTCCGCCAATTTGCTCTTTGGGGCATTGTGCAAACTGGCCCCTTTCCCAGCGTATCACTCTCCCATTGAACGAGGTCAAGCGCCGCCGCGGTCCTTCCGCAGCCCTGATGGGTTTTCAGGAGCTGGTGAATGGCGTGCAAATTAGCCAAGTCCTCGGGAGCCTCGTTACTGTCACTCCCAAACCGAAGCTCCAGAGGCAACGTGAGGATTAATCAATCCAGAGAGCTCGCCCATTATCAAAGCAAGGTAGGAAGCTATTCATTGTCTCTTCTTTCATGTTCCCTCCATCTTGCCGTTGCCAGCCCCGAGGCGTCTCCAGCAGAAGACTCCTGCCCTGCTCGCTCAACGCCACAGAAGCTATGGAACCTCTGCCTGCTGAGAACTGGTACTGGCTTGGCCCTGGCAGGGGAGGGGTGGGGCAGATGGCTCCACATAGTCAGCGAGACCAAGGATTGGGACCAGGGCCTCTGTGACGAGTCCCAGTCCTAAGGAAGACATTACCTCCAGGATTCAAGTCAGCTGTAATCCCAGCTCTACCAATAAGGCTCCTTCCAGCCAAACTGGCTTTCTCAGGAACCCAACTAGCTAATGTCTGCATCGCACCAGGTTGAGCCCACAGCTTTTCAAGCCTGACTCCACCCCACTGGATGCTCACTAATGCTTTCTCCATTTTACATTTGAGGTGGAAGATGAAATTACTTAGATTGGCAGTTTGACTCTGACACTCACCGCTGAATGCAGAACACCTGGCAAGTAGCAGCCCTGTGAGCAAGCAAACTCTAGTGAGTGGCTACAACATATACACACCCAATGAGGAACCGGAAAAGTAATGCATTAAGGAATTTGTAATAATCTCTCAAATGAACAGATAGACAAATATACTGTGACTCTATAAATATAAATCTAATGAATTCATAGCTAGCGAATGAATCAGCAAATTTATCTACTAAATGAAGATGAGCAAGTGGATAAATATTTAAACAGTGACAATAATTTGTGTTATTAACCAACATGCAAATATCAATAAACAAATATCTATGTAAGTGTATACACAACCCATAAATAAATATTAAATGAATAAATCAACAAATGAAAACATAAAGATGAGTGGAGAAATAATGAATAAATATCTAACAACGGTGAGTGATGATTTGACAGATGTTTTTATACGAGTTAATTTATAAGTACATATCTAATGAATGAATGGATAAACTACTTGGTAGCGGAGGAGTAAGGAAGTAAATAGTAAAAAGCAATTAAGTATGAACATCTTCTGAATGAGAAGGAAACCAAATGTCCGCCCAGAGATCGGCTCTGGGCTCTTTCCAGCCTTCTGACCCATGGCACACAGTCACTTGTGAACTTTCCAGAACTCTAGCTCCTGCCACGCAGGTCTGCACTTCAAAGCATGCCTCGGATCTGTCCTATCAGCAGCCCCGATGACACGTGGCACAGGAGCCGGTCAGAGCTGAAAATAAAGCTTCACTTCTCTAAGTTGCATGCTCATTTCAGGCTGGTCCATCAGAGCTGCAGCCTCTGCTTGAGAGACTGAATTCTGAGCCTGCTCTTGTCTCTTCATGAATCTTTGAGTGTCTTACACCTCCCTGGGCCTCGGTTTCCCCACTGACACATTGAAAGAATCTCTTATCCCAGCAGCTCAGAGCTAGATGTATCAAGTAGGTGAGGTCTATGGACAAGTTCAGGGAACCCAGCCCCCTATTCATGACCTCTGACTTGCCCTCAAGTTCACAATGCTGAAAATTTCAGCTCCCAAGAAGGAGGTGGCAATTAATATAAGTCATATATCAACATATATGAATATTCCACAGAGGGAGGGAGGATCAGGTTCCATACCCACGGCAGCCTGCCAGCCTGCTCCATGCCTAGTTTTTGCTCTTGCTCCCTTTGTCCTTGGCACACACAGGCAAACAGGACCTTCACTAATTTTTCCACAGAGAAGGGGCTGGGGCTGACCAAAGTCTATCCAAGATGACCCCGAGGGGGTGTGAGAGTCAGGACAGGCCATGAAAAAACTGTGTTCCCGAAATGAAAGGTGTGGTGTTCTCTGGACTCCGTCGTGTTTAAGCTTGCTTGATAAATCCCAATCTATGATTTATCCCTCCTCCTTATCACCCTGTTCCTTTTGCATTCAGGCATGAACGTCTCTACCAGATAAATGATTAATTTTTTTTTTCTTGTCCTTGGAACTGATACTTTCCCGTATTTTTGACTCCATGTTCTGAGGCTGTCCCACCCCCATACCCCTCTGCCCTCCCTCCACATCAGTTTACATACATGCAGGAAAAACATAGAACTGCTGCCCCTATTAGCTCTCACTACCCCACTAGTCTGTGGAAAACGGCTAAAACAAGTTACCACAAGCCCAAGGAATGCTGCCTTCCCTCCTAGTTCTCAGATACCTTTTGCCTGTTCATGGGGCCCTTGGGGGTCAGCAAGCTCCCTGAGGGAGGGGAAATGAAGGTCAACTCTCCCACCATTGACCTGGTGGCCTTGAGCCGGGTGACCTGCTGCTATCATAATCTGTGAAGCATGCAGGTGACCAGTACAGAGCAGAGAATCAGCAGGTCCATGTGTCAGTAGGCAAAGAAGGTTCCCTTTGCTCTGAGGCCCCAACGGAGGCACCCTGGTAAACTGTGGAGCCTGGACTGCTGGGGCTGCAGACACACCTATGGAACCTATGGGCAGGTGCTGAGTCAGGCAGTCTATCTATTATGCTAGGACCACTTGACAGACAGACAGACTGAGGCAGGAGGTAACATAGTAACACATCTTCAGGTCACTGAGTCAGCAGGTAAAAAAGCTACTTCTCCAGCCCAGGCCTGTTCTGCCCAGTGTGGTTTAGCTACTTTATGAGGATGGGGCTAAGGCTTGTCACCCCACCCCACCCCACCCCCCGAGTGCTTTCTGAGTCTCTTCTGGTTCCTGGGAACTCCAGAAGCCTCAGCAGGAGACAGCAAGCCTGCAGGTGGCCTCACCCTGGAGAGTCACCTGCTACTTCAGCTTTGTGACTAAAAATTTGTTCTGGGGTGACCGAACGGGGTTGATGGCCTTGAGCAAAACCTGGACGTGCAATTATCTAGAAAATTCTGTCCTTAGGAAGCTGGCTATAAAGAACAGGGCTTAATTCTAGGGAGGGAGCTCCTGTTATGAGACCCCATGAAGACGGTGCATCTGAATCTTCCATGCTGACCCACACTCACAGTACAGCTACTGTCCTATTCAGAGAGGATCCACTGGATTGCAAGTGACAGCCTTTCTGCTGATTGGTGTCAGCCAGGGCAAGAGGAGGGAGACAGGAGGCTAGAACTGGGTGAAGAGCCCAGTGGGCCTGTCCTGCTGCCACTGTGGGAGCAGTGGGCTCTGAGAACAGGGTCATCCTCGCCTGTGATCACCAGCTGGTGCTTTTAAACGCAAATCCCTTCTTTGCCTTTCAAAATTGTCCACAAAGGTGCGCAGGACTCAGAAAGCAAAGCAACACCGCACGTGGCCTCAAAGCCCTGTGACTGGAAAGCTTGCTTTGCAACAACAGACCTAGTCCTCCACATTGCACCTGCAGGGAGACCCGGTCGGGACAGACTAGGTGTCTTGCAAGTTGCAACTTGAGCTTTATGGATAGGAATTTCTTTTGAAGGGCCTCAGGCAAAGCTGGTGGTCAGTCTTCCCAGAGGCTGCAGGCCAGGGAGCTGGCTATCTGGGTTCTGTGGGTGTGACCCCTTCTCCACTACTCTGTACTGCTGTATACCAGCTATGGTGTGAGTTGTGGGTAGTATGACGGCCTCCAGATCCTAGTGCAGGCAGTGCATAAGCCTCTCAAAGGGCCCATCAGTCCTTGTCTGTGGCTCCAGTTCCCAGTCAGCATACCCTTCATTCCTATATACCTGGGGTGTCTCTCCCATCTTCCTGCTTCCAGCCTCCCTCCAGGCCCACTGGGATCCAGGCTGTGCCAGGCTCATCCTTCTAGAACAGTGACCAGGTCATACTTCCCTGAAATGCACAGATGTACATCTGGGATTCATGTTTCCGTGTGTGTGTGTGTGTGTGTGTGTGTGTGTGTAGGGGAGAGAATGTGAACAGGGTTGTACAATTATGTGTGTGCAGGACAGTATGTCTGTGCATGAAGAAGTCATGTGGATGCTAAGACCCAGACTTGGGAAGGATCAGAGCATGTCTGGAATTCATTCACTAAGATACAATTTCTGGGGTCTTTCCCTCTCATCTCTATCCTGCTGGTTGGTAAACCAGTCTGCACAGACTCACAGGGTTCCTTCCCTCATTTATGATGTCACCAGGACCAGAGAGGACCGGCTTGGGGTGGAATGTTGGGTACTGCACTTGGTAGGGAGATGCAGGTGGTGGGACTGGCTGAGCATCACCAGAAAAATTTCCTTGACTTTAGTCAGAAAAACAGATTTACTACACTGTCCAGTTTCTACCTCAGCACACAGCCAAGCAACCCCAGATTTCAAGGACTTTCTGGAGGTGCCTCTGTCCCCTAGATGGGCTCTATGTTGACTGTCTCTTTGGTGTCAGAGATGATCCCAGAGGCCAGGGAGCTGTTGGCATACTGTAGCTCTTTCGAAACCCAGGGATAGGATCTAAGTCTGGTGTTTGCTGAGGTCTTTCCTGGATAGGACTGTCAATCAGATATGCAGGGGCAGGAGGCAGTCCTGGGTGGATCAGTCAGCAATCCACATTAGGGTGCTGTTACTCTGAAGTCACCATGCATTGCTTGTGTAGCTATGGAAATGGGACAAAAATAATGGGCAGGACCTGTGTGGCAATGGTAACGAGGAAGAGGGCTTGCTAGCCCTGAATCCATTTGCAGTCCCTTGGTTTAAATTACCCTCAAGAGCATCTTCAGGAAGGACCATGCCGGATTCCACTAGTGGGTGGGCAAAGGTGGTGGAATGCTCACAGATTAGACAAGATGTGGGGGGTGATATGAAGGCAGCTAAGCTCCGTGGTGGGGGATGGGAACCTGCTCCTTATTCCCCAGTGATGGAGTCCAACCCCAGTAGCAAACAGGCTTGTGCAACAGGAAAAGCGGCCTGCCTGCCTGCTACACCTCAGGAGGGTTGGGCCCCAAACCTCACGCACAAGCCTTTCATCTCAGTCAGGCCTCCCCAGCCCTCAGAGTCTCTCTTAATCCTTACTTTCTTTAAAAGATGGATTAGGCAAATCTCATCTGGAAAATTAATTAATATATGAATTCAACAAATATTTACTGAGCATAGAACTCTGTTAAGCTCTCTTCTTTTTGTAATCCTGTGGCACCTCCCTCTCTTCACATGTTTTTTTGGCCATTCAAGTTTTGGGCTAGTCTGCTTGTGTATTTTATAGATATTTAACATTATTATTATTATTATTACTGATTCTAACACCAGTTTTTTGTCCAATGCAACTTTAAGGACGGTGCTTTACTATACACCCGGTTATGTGGAGCCTCAAACTTTTACATGGTGGAACTTGGTGACTGAGGACTAAGGGCAGGTCTCTAAATGGAAAACCCTGGTGAACTTGGGGACCAAAGGAAACTCAAGGGAACATCTGGAGCCTGTGGGTTCCCACCGCTGGCCCTGGGATTATTTTCAATTTTCCTTCTGTGCCTGTCACTGCCAGTAGGTAAGTATGTCCTCGGGGCGCCCCGCCCCCAGCCAAACAAAAGTAAGCCTGCCTGTGCTTCCCAAGAAAGGGAGTTCTGGGCCTTTCAGGGTAGTGAATGGGGCCCCTCATTTAGGCAGCATTATACCAGGACCTTCATTTCCCTTCTCCTCTTTACCTCATTCAGGGGGCTTCTGACTTCAACTAATTCGATCATAATCCCACTGGGCCTTCTCAGCCCCCCGTTCCGGAGCACATTGTCCAGGCCTAGCTGTCCCCCCACATGGGGGTCCCCATTCCAATTAGCCAACTGCTGGGCCTGTCCCTTTCCACTCCTTTCCTGTCTGCCCGCCCATTTTTTTTTTAACCATTTCCCTTTTGAATTAGACACCCAAGAGCCTTCAAGGGCGAGCATCTCACACTGTGGGCCAGGCCCTGCGTGGTCAGCAGGCATGGACGAGGTGTGTTTATGTCAAGCAGGTCGGTAACCTGTTTGAAAGCTCCAGCTTCAAAGATGAACAATAAACGCCCATGTCTCTGCATTTCACCCCCTGCCCCGAGCCTCACCACAACCTGTCTGACCCCTGCTAGATGATTCTACCTAGATGATTCTACCTGGCCGGCAGAAATTGGGGTGTTCCTGCATTTGACCTTGGATGGGTTTTATTTTTTCTCCTTTGCTAACTCAGAACCAGAGGGATGAATCTGATGTTTGTTTCTACCTTTATCTTGAAAATCCATACCCCACAGCTTATTCACAAGCCAATCTTCCTGCCTAAATGAGACGTTTTTTAGAACTTTCCAGGCTTGAGTTCTGCCTATGTGTCTTCAAGGAATATTTTGTTGCTAGAATAACAAAGGTGGAAAGTAGATAATAATCCTAACCCTGGGGCTGTCTGGATGGCTCAGTAGTAAATAGTACTTGGTTGCTCTTGCCAAAGACCCAGGTTCTAGTTCCCAGCACCAACACAGTAGTTTATAACGATCCATAACTCCACATCCAGAGGATCCAACTCCTGTCTGACCTCCATAAAAAACACTTATACACATAAAATGAAATAAATCTAAAAATAAAAACTGCTAATATTAAAATAGTGTACTACTGTTATGATCAGGCATGGCCTCAATGTCCATTTGCTACCAGGAGTAAGTTTCACCCACGCCCAGGACGACTACACACACCCCCAGGGCAGGCATGCTCACTCTTTGTGTCCCAGGGGCCTCAGGGATCACCATGGCTTCGGGGCACTCTGGCTTAGGTGTGACTCTGCATAGTGGTCATTTCTTCCACTTGAGAATTACTCAGCCTAGATACTTGATCCCTGAGGGATCTGTTACATGCTGAACTGTGTGCCACCCCCTGAATCTGCACACCAAAGCCCATGCCTCCAGCACCAGGGAATGTGGCCATGTTTTGAGGTAGTCTCTGCCAAGGATATGAATTGCCTTAGGATAAGTCCTTTCATCTGGTCTGAAGACATCCTGCTAAGAAGGGGACATTCAGAACTGAAGAAGTGGTTAAGTAAGAGCACTGTCACCTCTTCTGATGGATCCAGGCTTGGTTCCTGTACAGACACATGGCAGCTCCCACATATTTGCAGCACCAACTCTTGGTAATCCACTGCCCTCTTCTTCCCTGAGGGCACGACATGCATGCAGTGCACAGACGCATGCAGGAGGATCACGTAAGCACAAGGCTGAGGATTCTGGGTGACAGATTGACAAGCCATAAAGTGCTATTGACTCCAGAGAGGCCCCCACCAGAAGGCTGGAGGGGCATGGAATGGACCACCCCCATCCCATCCCATCCATACTAGGACACAGCCCAATATTTGTTATAGCAGCCTCAGGACCCTAAAACGGGCACCTGCCTTAGCCACATGCATTAGGATCAGGCATTTCCCACTGTGCAGTTAACGACTTTCCCCTAAGAAACAATGATGACTCAGAACCCAGAGACTGGGCAGCAGGACCACAGTTTACCAGATCTGTCTAGGGTATCGGAGACACTGTCATCAGGGTGGGTCTCACTGAAGGTTGTGGCCCACTCCTGCAGCACAGATTCTTTAAGAATCTGCCTACACAGTCCAGGGATGTGCCTTCAGACTTGAGCCTTTTCCAGTTCTCTCAGGAGGGAGACCCTGGGAGCCCATTTGCTGGGAACACCTCTGTAACCTCAGCAGGTACTTCCTGGGTGATGGAGGAGCTCAAGACAGGAGGGAAGCTTTGGGAGGAGCCGGAATGGAAAGTCACTGCTAATATTATACGTGTGTATCTCAGATTCTACCAGGAACGTTCTCGAATATCGTAAGCATCATAATTCAAAAGCCAGGTGTGCTGGGCTGGCCCATGTCTTTAATCCCAGTATGGGAGGCAGAGGCAGGCAGATCATCGAGTTCAAGGCAGCCTGGTCTACAGAGCAAGTTCAGGACAGCCAGGGCCACACAGAGAAACTAAGACTGGAAAAAAAATCCATTCAATGAACAAAGTATGGAAATTCAAGCTAGGATGAAATCTCTTGATAATTTATTTCAATACCCCCATTGAACAAGTGGGGAAACTGAGACCAAGAGAATTCTAAGCCTGCATCCAAGCTACCTCTCTCTCTCTCTCTCTCTCTCTCTCTCTCTCTCTCTCTCTCTCTCTCCATCGAACTGAGACCTGCCTCTGAGCTTCTTTCTGGTGTCTCAAACTGAGCTTTGACTTTCAGCGGGAGATGTAGCTCAGCTGGCAGTATGACTAGCAGGCATGAAGCACTGGCTATGGTGGTTCATGAATGTAACCCGTCCTCTCTGTGGGAGGAGGCAGAAGCCTCAGGAGTGAGTTTGAGGTCAGTCTGGGCTACATGAAGTTCAGGGAAGCTGGAAGGTGCTTGTGACCTTCTCAGCTTGAAGACAGTAGATGTCCCCTACTACCAAATGGATGGGACTGCTCCAGCCGAGTCAGAGCTCTGCAAGGCTGGATTCCAAGCGCAGCTCACTCAGCTGCAGCGAGGTGAGGATGCTCTGAAAGCTTGGTCTCTGGCCTAAGAGCCCATAATTGGCATCGTTGCCAGCAAGCGGGCTTGGCCTGATCCTGTACCTTCATCTTCCAGTCCCACATTTTTTCACCCCAGGCCCTGACTCAGTTGTGGTGTGAGCACTCTCATTCACCAGGTCCCCGGTCACCATTAAAGCAGAGTCTCTGCTGGAAATATGGCTGACCCCTAGGCCTCTACAAGGAAAAACAGATATGGCTGACCCCTAGGCCTCTACAAGGAAAAACAGATATGGCTGACCCCTAGGCCTCTACAAGGAAAAGCAGATATGGCTGACCCCTAGGCCTCTACAAGGAAAAGCAGATATGGCTGACCCCTAGGCCTCTACAAGGAAAAGCAGATATGGCTGACCCCTAGGCCTCTACAAGGAAAAGCAGATATGGCTGACCCCTAGGCCTCTACAAGGAAAAGCAGATATGGCTGACCCCTAGGCCTCTACAAGGAAAAGCAGATATGCTCTGCTTTGTCTGGGGTGGGCTCCTGACGCCCTTCCCCACCCAGAGCCTATGAACACTGCCTAGAAGGAAAAAACATGGCTCCTGTCTGAGAACCCTGCTGAGCTGTTCTTTCAAGGTGACAGGTGTGAAACTGTCCTTGAAGGCTCAAACTGGAGAATATTAGTACTGGACACATCACAGAGTGGGTAGATGCCAGGACCAGCAGACAGGCATCCTTTGACCACAGATCTGGTCACTGAGTCTTGAACTGTCTGTCCCTGGTGTTTATGTTCAGGTAAAACACTCTAGCTACAGATGTGGGGACATCTCTGAAAGCACAGATCTTTGTGCACAAGGGGTCCATAACCTATTCTCTGGGATGCTAATATCCAAAGAGGCCAGTGAACTAAGTTGCAGCAAGTGGGCTGACTGGAACCTTCTAGAACTGTAAACTTAGCCAGGCAGCCCAGGCAGTCCTTCTTGGATATCTGCTCATGGAGGGGGGCAGGGAGGTCAGAGTTGGCTGGATCTCTATAAGCACACCCAGGATGGCCTGTGAATTCTTTCTTATATACCTATCAGGTTGGCTTACTCCATTGTATTTCAGTACTTAAGGAGGGTAGAGGAGGTCTTAGCTACCTCTCCTGGGCACCCAAACCCAGACACCCCAGCCTCTTCAGCACACTTCCACTTCTGGCTAAGTCCTCCAGCCTGTGGGCCTACCTTCACTTCCTGAGGCCACTGGCAGCCAATGGCTCCAGAGGCCTCTGTGGAAAGCTTGGAACCAACCAAACATCCTAATCTCCTGATCCCCGACTCTCCCCAGCACTCCGGGCCGCTGCTGAGCGCAGAGGCTGAAGCGAAGGCTGATAAATTAGTCTAGAGGGAAACAAGACTACTTCTACTTGTAAAAGGTCATTTCGACTTTGTTCTGGGTGAGGGTTTATCTTAGCTGCCACGGCGTCAGACAATGCCTGGGGCCTAAATGGCAGAAATCTTAGCTCTGCTCGTGAAATTACTGTGCTGATAAGACAGAATGGACTTTGGAGAGATCTAAATGGGAAAGGAGTGGATGTAGGTATTTTTGAACATGATTGAACAGGGATGACACAATAGGATGTACAATTAAACTGGGCATTAGCCCAGAAGGGGAAACAGCCTGAAAGGCAGACAAAGGTGGCTCCTGTGGCCCTGCTCAGGGCTGGTAATCCCTGTTCCTGCCCTGCATGGGCTGGCTGAGGGGTGCAGCTGGGACTGGGGGGGGGGAGGGGATGTACAGGGAGGACAAGGACACAGGAGTACATCTGTGTTGTTGCTGTTGCTGCCACCAAAGGCTGGGGCCTTCACGGAGTGTGGATGGCAGAGCCTGCCAACCCTGGAGCAGTGTACAGTGGTCTCAATCCAATGTTACATATAACGGGGAGTCTGTACACGGTTCCTCCTTAAGCCTAGGCTGGCCTAGGGATGTCCTGGAACCAAATGCACATAGATTCTTGTTTGTTTGTTTGTTTGTTTGTTTGTTTAACAAAGTCTCTTAGGCGGTTCTGTAACTTTTTATGTTGTAAAAATGACCTTGAATGTCTGAAAACCCTGCTTTTACCTCCCGTGTGCTAGAATTATAGGCATGTGCCACCAAACTGGTCTATGTGCAGCTAGGGATGGAACCCAGAGCTTGTAAATGGTAGGTAAGTGGACTCATCTCTGTCCCGGACACATGTTTTAAACTATGGGAGAGGGGAGTCCCAGGCCATATCAGACAAACCTCCTACTGCACAAGAAGATGTTCAACATCATCATCATCATCCCAAACTTCAGCCGGGACTTGGGTCAGTCTCTCCCTAAAGAGACAGCTCTGGCTATGCTGCTTGCCTTCATTCAGAATAAACCCAGAGACAACTCAAGCCTCAGGGCTGAGAAAACCTACTTAGGGTGTCCTGTACCAACCAAGCAACTCCCACCTGCCTGCCTGCCACCAAGCAGACAGCACAGGTGCACTCTGAGGTACTCCGTGACCTGTGAGTAGCAGCGCCATCCTTGTCTTTGGTGGAAGCAAGGTGGTTATGACACCAGAGAGGACACTCTTGTGCCAGGACATAAGCCACAGGAAGCTCTGATAAGCAGGCAGGGCTGTCCTCTGCCTGTGGAGGGAGCCCCCGGGCTCCCATCTCAACCCAAGCCCAGGGAGACCTTTTATGGCCTGGAACGCCTGGGCTCTTGTCTGACCCCATGCACAGCAGACAGGGAGGGCTAACAAGGGACAGATATCAGCATGGTGGCTTGGGATCTCCCTAGGGAGATGCCCAAGGAGTGCCCTCTTCCTGGCTCATCCTGCTTCTTATGAATCACGGCTGGGAAATCAGTGTAGATGACTGATGGTACAGTTTCTGCAGCCTTGGGGGTCTGGTTGCTTTCTGGGTCAGCCCAGAACAGCCCAGGCTATACCTGTGCCCACTCCTCAGCTGCCAGGATTGATGCGGGCATCCTAGCCCTGTGGACAGAGATGCTTCTACAGCTGGTATTCCAGAAGCACCCTGGATGGGGAGGTTATCAGGCAATTCTCTAAAGACTGCTTCAGAAACTCCAAGACTGTAGGACAGGGATGTCTGTACACTGCATGTTGCTGGCTATTGGGACCAGAGCCCCACAAGGACTTGCCTGAGTACACCCCTGTGCCCTGCAGTGTTCCAACTTTGCTACGGGCATCCTGGAGGCTGCTGTAGAAACCTCACACTCATTTCAGGAAAGCGATGGCTCTCCCTGTTGTCTCTTCAAGAATTCTATGTCACAGATACCATGAGCATGAAGTGGTTCTCAACGGGCCCGGCTGCATTTCCAAGAGCTGAAGACTTATCTTTACAAGAGAGGTTATCATGGCTCTGGGGAGAAAGTGACTCCCAAGGAGCCAGGACTCAGGGCTGGACTCTTCTCTGGGAGCTCAGCCTGGGTCTCACCCCTACACACACACACACACACACACACACACACACCAAGGAGTCAGACCTCCTTGTGGGCTTATATTACTTCCCCACAGGCCACTCCCCCAGGCTTTCCTTTCTCCCCTTGTATCAGCAGGTCAGCTTCCTACCCCCGGGGTGCTACAGGAGGAAGGCAGTGACCAAGGAAGGGAAATGGCCTGGCTTGTTGGGCTTCCTCGGACCCTCAGCCTTGGTTTTCTCTTAGCCAAAGGAGGACAGCCATGTGCTAATCACAGCAGGGCTAGGAGAGAACACTCGGGGTAGGAGAGCCTGATGTGGACCTGAGCAGGTGCCCGATGAGTGAGTTCCATGTTAGGGCTGGGCCTCTGCTCCTGCCCGGTTGTAGACCAATGGGCCCAGCTCATCAAGCCTGCCAGGCACAGCCAGCCCAGGTGACTTTGTGAGTACTTCGTTGATACACAACCCTTATTTTTTTTTTCCTTAAGGAAATAAGGAACTCAGGAGACAGGAGAGACAGAAAGAACTAAGAGGCTCTGTTCCACAGACAGACAGAGCTGAGCCCCGGTAGCCCACCTTCTCCTCTAACCTGGCCTTCTCTCCAACTGGGACTGCCCCTCCACATCAACCCCAAACTTCCACACGTCAGCTCACAGGCAGCATTCCAGAGTCTGGATGGGCGCTGGCTGTCACCGGGGTAGTGTGTGTGTGTGTGTGTGTGTGTGTGTGTGTGTGTGTGTGTGTGTGTGAGGCGGATGGCAAAATACCATTTAAGAAGTTGGCATTCGCGGATGTCTCTCGAATATGAAAAGAAAACATTTATTTCCCTTTTTTTCTCCTGTGAATCAGAGCACTCTATTTAAAGAAAGTGCCCTCTGCTGGGTTGTGGCTGAGTTATTACCCCTTAAGGAAGCGAGGGAGAGCCACCGGGGAGGTATTCTTAGTCATTCTCTCTCCTTGTCTCTAAAATTCCTTATATACCCGGATTCAGAGCTGGGACGAAGATAGTACAGGATTCCATGGCATTCCTGGCCTGAAAATGTGGGGCCGCTGTCAGTGAGCTCGGGAGATGCGGGGGAAGGTTGCCAACTGGGTCCCACAGTGGTCCTTGAGTGATGGCCATATGTGGCTTTCTCCCTACACTTTGAGGGGGTCTTGAGCTCAGCTCCTCCCGAGTGAGCTGTGGTGGGCTGAGGCTGGGGAGGGTCCCCGAAGGCATCATTGCATGGTCTGGGTGCTTGCTCCATGGTGTCTGCCTGGGAAGGTTTGCTCGGCAGTGCCTTCAGTAGTTCTGGGTGCTGCATCTGCCTCCACAGTCCTAACCATCACTGGGAAAAAAAGCCCACGCATGAGTCTCAGTAATTCTCTCCAGCCACCAGACGGAGAGAGGCTATCCAGCATCAAGGACTCGTGAAGTGCTAGACAAAGGGCAAAAACACTGCAAAATTCTGGGGCCAGAGAGGACAAGCAAAATCAGAAGATGACTTTGGCTTTTAGATTAGACAGGAGCCACCATTTAAAAGCCCCAGAACGGCGGCTCCCAATCTGTGGGTCGTGACCCCTTTAGGGGTTGGGTGACCCCTTCACAGGAGTCACGTATCAAATGCCCCACCTATTAGATATTTACATCAAAATTCATAACAGTAGCAATATTATAGTTATGAAATAGCAGTGAAAGTAACTTTATGGTTGGGGGTCACCACAACACGAAGAATTGTATTAAAGAGTCACAGTGTTAGGAAGGTTGACAACTGCAGCTCTGTACAGGGCGTGGCCATCCCAGGGACAGCAGGCCCTGGCTGGTCTCAATGCCCAGGATCCACTGCTCCGCATTCACATCGTATGATACCTTCAGTGGCTCTCGCCCTCCCTCCCACTGGTGGAACCACAGAACAAATCATAACAAGAGCTGAAGGGAAGATTAGGGAGCCCGCCCATAAGGTTGCCCTGTGCTGGGAGGCAGAATTTCAGAACCTCTGCAATACAGGGCGAGCATGTCCTGCTCGTGGAAGCACCTAAGTGTGTGTGCATGTGTGTGTGTATGTGTGTGTGTGTGTGTCCACCTGTGTCTGAGTGTTCCCCGGAATGTGAACCCACAGGAGTATGCAGGCTAGTCTTCCCATGTGGTACTGAACTACCACACAGGACCAGTAGTTCCCAAAACTACCTGTTCCTGAAGCAGCACTGCCTGAGGAGCCATTCAGTAGGGTCCACTGTCCACCCTCAGAGTTCCTCAGGGCCTCTATGCTGGGTGCATAGCACACACACACTGCCTCAGACGTCCTCACGCTGGACCTCCTGGTGGGACGTGGCATATGAGAAGGGACTCCCCCTCTTCCTTGCTGGGTCAGTTGTTCTGTACCTTGACTGAGGATTATAATCTCTGGGCGCTGTCACAAGCTCTGTCGATGGATGACAATGAGGACTCTGGGTCTTAACCCCAGATGTTCTGACAGACAGAGATAACCGGCTCCTACGTGGAGTGAGCCTCGGTTCCTGTGTTACTGGCTGTGATCAGGTGATACCAGAGAGCAGTCAGGTGAGAGCCATGAGCCTGTACTTTAGTTCTGAGGCCAAGATACCTAAGAGGAGGCTGATGTGTTAACTTGTTGCCTCCAGATCTTTCTTTGCAAATTCAGCTGGAATTATTATACCTTATTGCTAAGTTGGGTAGGCTCACTTTCTTGGGCGAGCTGCATATACACTTCGTCTGTGCCCAGCTTGTGTCTTCTGCCATCCCAGACCCTGGTAGGACTGAGAGGTTGAAGGCCTTGCAGCTATGGACAGCTCCAGACATCAGCCTGCTGACCAGTTGGCCCAGGACATCCTAGCCTTTCTTCGGAGCAGGCAGCTTGGTGACAGCTGGTAATGGCAAAGCTGTAGGGGGCAGAGGGTGTATCTGCTCATCCCCTGTGGAATCAGAAGTCTGGTGCTCAGGAGGGAATCACATGAGGCTCGGAGCAGAGAGGGCATTACACTCTCAGGGTTGCTTGGGAAGGATATGGTGACTCAGACAAGGCCAGTGAGTCTGTATGCTGCCTCCTTCCCAAGCTGACCATCTCCACTGTCTGGCCTGTCTGACCTAAATATTGCTGTACACATGAGTCACTACAGATCTTGTCCAAAAGCACATGGTGACTCAGTGGATCTCTTTGTCCAGAAGGCCTTGGGCCAGCACTGCACTTGAGGGCTGCTCTGCGGCAGTCAGGGGCTTCACACATGGTTCTCTAAACTATTTCTCCTGTACCCATTATGGAATCAGAAAAGGCAGGCAGATTCCATCATCAGAGGGAGCTCACTGCTTCCAGAGCTGTGACAGCTCCTCCTGGGACTCGGGAAGGACATTTCTCACGTGGGCTTTTCCACCAAGATACACCTGAGAAGGATACATCCCTTAGCCACACACCTGACCCACGACTCCTTAGCTCAAGTCCTTCATGATGAGAGGCTGTCCAAGTACGCGGCTGCTGAAGGAGGGGTGTTTGCTGGCAGAAATGCACATGCCTGGTATGTGTGTGTGTGTGTGTGTGTGGGGGGTGTCCCCTAGGCTTTCCTCTCTCTCAAAGATCAGTATTGATCCAGGACCTGAGAGGATCTTTATAGGATTTGAACTCAGAATTCTGCTCAGAGCCCACAGTGACACCGCTTGCCACGGCACCCCAACTTAGTATCCTGAGCTTGGTCCCCCAAAGCAGCCAAGGCCAGGCAGGGCAGAAATGCAAGTAATCCATACACTGGGTGGTCAGATCCCAATGCCAGGAAGTATCAGGTACCCCCTGAAGCATGGCTGAGAGGAAGATCCCTCTAAAGTACAGCTATGCTGTGAGAGAGATGCTTCTGTCTGTGGGCAAGTCCAAGGAGGAAAAGGCTTCATGTGAGGGTCTGTGGAGGCTGAAGGAGAGAGAGCAAAGGTCACTGTCTCTGGAAACCTTGAAGCTGAATCTTGGACCCAAGCTTGGGTTCTGCAGTAAGACTTCAGCCCCCTGCCCACACAGGCCAAGCCACTCTCTGAGAACTGGCAAACCTACCTATTTATCTCTCCTGCTCTGGGGCTGATTTTAGACTCAGCATTTGGGCTCCTGCGTGCCTGTACTCAGTGTTTGGAGAAACTCATTCTTGGTACAGCCATTTAGTGCTAAGTCACAGCGGCTTTAGCAGTCTCTTACAAGACCTTCAACCTGGAGAGGGCTTGGGAGACTAGAGGCTGAGGCTACACTGAGTGAAACCATGACAGTCAGGCTACCCCCAACACCGCCATCCCACTATTTTGGCCCCCAAACTCACACTGCTCATTCTCCACCCTCAGGAAGAGAGAGGCCTGCAATAAGCAAGAATGCTAACACATATTTACACAAGGAGACATAACTTTCCTCCAAGAGAGCTATTATTGGCTGGTGTCTAAAGTGATAAGCTCACATTAAATGTACAGAAGTTTCTCAGAATCTCACAGCAGGTGGCTTACACCCCTGACCTCTCTGGTCATTAGAAGAACCAGAAGGGTCCCTGAAAGTGATCAGTAAATCTTGACCTTCCCCAGTGAAGGAACTGGCAGAAGCCCCCAAGACTGTGGCACAGAGGGAGGAACGCGGCAGGCAGAGGTCTCCATAATATCTCCCGTTTCCCCAGAGTGTCCTGTTACCTTGGCTTGTTTGTTGATTGAACAAATGAATGCATGCATTAATATTCAAACCCTCACTCCAGGGATTAAGGCAGCCCACTTGAGTAAATTCTTGAGATGATTGAAACCCCATCAGTTCACATTAACACCTCTTAAACACTGGGAGACACATTCATTCAGCAGATGATGTTTGTGTGTCAATCACAGGCTCAACACAATCTCAGGGAGAGACTTTCCGGAGTGACAACTGTGTCAACACAATCTCAGAGAGCGACTATCTGGAGACATCCTCGCAGAGAACCTAGTCTAACTCCAGGGAAGTATGATCAACGTAGGCGACAAGCCTGTCTCCACTTCCTCCCCAGGTACCCAGCCTTAAGTGTCTTACTCAAGCAGGCTCAGGCACACAGCTGCAGACTCTGCCTGGGGCAGGTGGTCTCTGAGCAGCCCATCCATAGCCCCATCCCTCTGGGCTGTCACGGAAGCCATCTCTTAATTAGCAAAATAAATAGCATGGTGATAAATGTCATAATTTACTCAACAAATGATCAAAATCATTGCTTCTGCAGACCCCGGGGCAATGAAATGCAATGATCACGGGGTGATTTATTCCCACCGGAGGTCGAGTGCAAGCTTCGTGTCAGTTAGCAGAACACGGCATGGGGGGGGGGGAGGTGGCCAGATGGAGGAGCCTGGGAATTGGGATGCCCTTCTGTGAAACCACCTCCTTGAGGGACAGAGTCCACAGAGATGTCCAGGTATTGAAACCACACCCACACCCTCAGACAGCCCCATCAACCAGGCCCAGGACATCAGACATGTTTCCTTCCAAACTGACTGTGAGTCACAGTCTGGTGGTCCCAAAGCACTCAGGGAAGGGGGCTTTAGAAACATTGCAGATCTCCAACACACACATGAGCAAGAAGGAGAGGGAAAGTCTCCAGGGCCCGTTCTAGACAGAGGGATGGGCCAGGTGAATGAACATCCAGAGGGGCAGGCTTAGCTGCTGCAGCCCTCGCTCTGCTCTATCAAAGGAGAATGTACCTGGGGTGAGAGTGAACCCCACCAGGACATGGAGTCAAAGCCCCTCATGTGTCACTGTCTGGTCCTTGTGTTGTGTGTCATCCTAGCCTGACTCATGTGTGGAGAACTTTTTCCTCCACAGTCACCTCATGTCAGCCATGCCTCCATACCTGCCTTTTCATTCTGTCTTCTGAAACAAGAACTTTCCTCTCAGAAAGGAAATAAAGTATGGTCACAGCATCCCAAGTGACACTACAAACGATAGCTCTGATCCTCCTTCTCAACTGGCCACCATAAGACCACAGGGGCATTCCTCCTGTTTGTAGCCCCCATGAAGGACCCAAGCTCTAGAGTGCAGTCTGCCACAGACTGGTGCACCCCATTCCTGGGCCAATCCTCGGGGAAGCCAAATGGAACGGGCCCTCCTTGGCTTTCATCTGTCATCTTTGCTCCAATGTCGCTGCTTGCTCTCTTGGAGCAAATGAGTACCACGTTAATGATCGCAAAATTCAATTACTCTGATTCACAGAACTTAATTATGAGGGTGAGGCTGAATTATGCATGTGATCTGGGGCCACTCTAAGATTACACCTAGGCATGGCTCAGACCGCCCTGAGCCTGACTGAGGTCCCCAGCCTTCAACATGCTTGCACATTAACACTTTCTGGTAGCCTCTCTCTCTGCACTCACAGAGGTAACAGAGTGGCTGGTGAGCCAGGCCACCTTGTGTAAGTGGCTCGGGGTGGTTAACAGAAGGCCTCTTTCTCGGGACTGACTATGGAGAGATCTGGACCCTGGGTCCTGTTTTTCCTGAACCATGATCAGAGATGAAGCATGTAGGCTAAGTTAGGAAAAGCTAGGAGGGCCACCAGAACTCACTGGCTTTGCTGAGCTACCTTCATACTTTGAGGGAGACAAAGAAACAGCATATGGTCTGTGGAAAAAAAAAAAGTATAGTTCACACATGGAAAAATTATCCTAAAGCTATAAGGAGAGAAAAGGTCTCAGTGCTGTCCCCAAGCCCAGGCGACTCAGCTTGTAGAGCCCAACAAACCCACTGCTGACTGAATCCTTGACTCCTAGAACTGAGAGCACCCACCTGCCTCCCCAGGAGCCTCCTCTCCCTGGACAGCAGTGGCTTCCATTATAGTTCTGCCAGTAACTTCAATAATTCAATCCCAAGAACACAACTAGCTGATCAGCCAGACGCTATGGAAGGACACAGTGCCCAGACAGGAGTCACAGAAACAGGTGAGGAGGTAGCTCGGGTGAACTCTGTTTCAGGGCATTGGCCTAGGAGCAGTTATCACTAAGCACCCTCTCAAAAGGCAGAGGTCAGGTCACCACCATGGGACAAAGCTCTCTGCAGAAACAGAGATACACATATACACAATGCACCCACACCACATGCATATGCGCACACAACCACACATACCACACAAACACACAAACACACAGTGCCCTTACACACCATAATACATACACACACATGCACACACACTGTACACACCACACACACAAGCACATACGCACACGCACACACACACACACACACACACACACACACACACACACACACACCCTACCTCTCACTCTTAAGTACCTACCCGGAGTGTAAATAGTACTGCGAAAGTCAACAATAGGCCCTGAGGAGTGGTAGCGACAGCCTGTACCAGGCCTGGCACCCAGGGAACCACTATGATACGGGGCACTTCTCTAAAAACCAAAATCAAACAGAAACCTGTATCAGCTGCAGAGCAGACAAGAACAAAGTCACTTCAAGGTCATCCAAAGAACTACCTGTTACCTGTAAGGTTTGTTTATCCTCCAAGCATCTGAAAGCTAGCCTACTGATTAAATAATGAAGATCTTTAAGTGCCTTAAACAAACACCCTTCAACCCTCTCTCTAGCACAGCAGTGGGGAGTGGGGAGTGACTCTGAGAGCACCCACCTGCCTCCCCAGGAGCCTCCTCTTTTCCCCCTGGACAGCAGTGGCTCCCCCTTCTCCCAATAAAGCCAAATTCAACTGAGCCCAAGGTGTTCAGATACCATGCTGTTTAGAAACACTCCTCGGGCCACAGAGCACAGCATGGACCCGCTGGAGGGATGGGATTCTAGACCCCTCCTCTCCTGCCAGTCAGGCTCAGAGATCTCAATCATGGTCCCACACCCTGCATCTGTTACTTCTGATGGTTGGAGACATGACAAGTCAACTTCAGAGCTTCCGACCCCACCATGCTGACGCCCAACTCACCATCTCTTCATCCATTTGGTGAGGCCAGTGTATCACCTGGACACCCCCCCCACCCCCCACCCCCGCCCAGACCCTCTGAAGAGCAACTAAGGGTGACTCATGCTCAGATCAGAAACCCAGCGCCCAGGACGATGAACCCAACAAGGCCCTGTGACTCCAGAGACCTCACTCCACCTGCTTTCTGAGACACTCAGAGGTCCAGGCACACAACCTCAGGCATGTAGGATGCATGAACATCATGTAAATGTGATCTAGGTGCCACCGGAAGATGTATCAACTCCCTTGCATCTCCATGCTACCTGCCCCCCTCCAAAGGCTTTACACATGACAGGACCAAGGGAAATCCTCGGTACTTGGTGGCATGTCCAGAGTTTCTCTGCAAGAGGACACTATGCGCAGGAGAACACTTCCTCAGAGTCTCTGGGCAGCTGTAGAGTCTGGGTGTGTAAAGCCTGGGGGCTGTAAAATAGCCAGGGAGAGAACGCCAGGCCTTAAGCTGTTCTAGCTCTACAAAGAAAACCTACAAAGCTGCTTAAATACTTTCCCAAGGTTGTCAAGAGGCTGGGAGAGGCAGAAAGACCAGAGGTGGACCCTTGTCCCACCTGATACCCACCTCCAGCTCCACTGCAGGCGAGCAGGCTCTCTCCCTCCCCTGGACCATTTGCCCTTCCTGGCATTGACCTCCGTGCAGGCACTCGTGGAGGTTGTGAAACACCAAAAGGAATCCGGGTTCACATTCCTGCTTTCCACCCAGGCAGGCTCCCTGCCAAAACTACCACTGGAAACCAGCCCTGTAGGCCGCAGGAAGGCCGGGGCCTACAGGAAAACGTGCTTTTTGTGGCACTCTTAGTTCCCACGAGGCCACCTTGACAAGCCCCCTCAAAGCAGGGGTCAGTCAGTGTGCCTCATGGCCAGAGTGGACACTTCTGAAAGCTTCTGGTTCAAGGCCCACACTCGCTCTCCTAACAAACACACAATCCTCTTCAAACCCTCTGCCCGGGTTAACACACATGAACTCCAACCCTGCAAAGGCCCGTGGAGATATGGATAAGGATGTTTAAGTAGGCAAGGCTTCTTCTGATCAGAGATCACAGATCTGAGGAAAAGGTCCATTAGGAGCCTTGTTAAACCATGGTAGGGCTTATGGGGGCTGCATGGCCGCCAGGCCCGCTGTACAAGCAAGCTGCCTCTGCCTGGTGGAGACGGAATGGAGCTCTCAGTGTTCTTTCAGAACTGCTTCTCCAGAAGCATCTTTAGCTGCTCCTTTTAGAACATTCAGCTATCCCACAGTGAGGTTGGGTTAGCACCTCCATCCAGTAGGAGGCACAAGTTGTTTTAAAACATGAGCTCATAAAAGACACATTTCCGGGAAGAGGGTGCCGCAGCCGTCGGGGCTGATGGGCATCCGAGGGGACTGCAATGTTTTCTGAGTCACGTCATGCGAGCTGCTGGATAAAATAACCCTGGGAAATGTGACATTCGAACGCTCTCTCGCCCGCTCTCTCTTTCTCCAACAGACCGAGCCTCCTGCCTGGGGCAGTGGCTGCACCAGCTTTATAAATAGATTGAACACAAGATAAATGGCTGCGATCAATCATGCTCAGACTCACCTCCCATCCAAAGTCGGCCTCCTTCAGTGCGGCCCGGGGCGTCACCACATAGGGGCCAAACCTCTCCCCAATTTCCATCTTCCTCTTGGCCCAGATCCCCAGGCCAGCTCCTGGTATGGAGGACTCTCGCAGCTCGAAGTCTGGTGGGATTGGAATGTCTTCAGGAATGTAGACAGGAGCCTCATAGGGCGAGCCCTCCTTGGGAGTGAAGTCCTCGCTGGTAGGGAAGGGGGACGGTGGCCCCATGGGGATGGGGGACAGGATGCCGTCCTCGGTCTCCTCCTCGGCACTCTGGCCGGCCAGCAGGTCCGGGTCAGGTTCATACATATTATTTACAACGTCACCGTCACCTAAAGAGATAAGGTAGCATCAGCTTCTGCAGCAGGGACTCCCCAGGGATGTGGCCCTTGTAGAACCAAAAGGGCCCCAGAGGCCCAGCAGATGTCCAGCTGCTACCCCTTGCATAGCAGATGCCACCCCTGCAATATCCTAAACCTGGCATCGAGCATGCAGTGCCAGCACCTCCCCAGGGAGGAGACCCCACCAGGCTCCTCGAGGGACCAACATGCCACAGGCAGTATCCCTCACTGGTTCACTGTTTGCAAATGTGTGAGAGGTGGATGCCTCATCCGCAGCCACCTGAGAATGTGCTGCTGCCCAGCTCTGCTACGGAGAAGCAGAGGCAAAGCTGAGGCAGAGGAGTCAAGGCTATCTCGGGGATAGTGAAATATTTGCTACGAAATCATTCCAGTGCTTGTCTGTAGCCTCGGAAGTTGGTGAACCAGAATGGTTTTGAGAAAACTCGGAATTTGGGTTCATGTGAGGTTTGCTTAAAAATGGCCACTCCAGCACAAGGCTACTCTAGACACTGCACTGGGCTGGCCAGGTTCTGTACAGGGTTTCTGTACATTCCTGGTGACCTAAAGGCAGGTCAGGAATAGCTGAATTCGTGGGCATAGTGCTTGAGCTGCAGGTCACAGGGCTGAGCAAAAGGAAGAGCCCCCAGCTTTATCTGTGCAGGATGGGCTTCCCTCTAGGGGCCATCATAACCAAAGGCTGACATCAAGGTGAATATAACAGAGGAACCTTGGCACAGGAAGGCTGCGATGGTATTGGACAGGAAGGGTCTAAGAGGGCAAAGAAGAGATCAGTCAGAAAGGAAAACAGGAGTTCTTGGCATCTACCCCCACGGCACCACAAACACAGTGAAACCAACAGGGACTCGACAGCACTTTACTATGAACCATCCTGGTACACCTCCATCCATTTTTCTTCTCTAGCTGTAACTCTGTCCCAACTGACCAGCGTCTTCCCTTTCTCTGCCCCTCCCCCATGGCGATGTCATCCCAGTCACCCTGACTTGGCCATTCCCTAATGCCTAAGCCATGTACACACCATAAACATCACACCGTAGCCTGTAAGTCCTGACTCATCATCCCCCAATGTAAATATCACGATTCCCATAAAGGATCGCTCATTTTTCCAGTATGTGCACAGTTGGAAACACCGCCGTGTCTTGTTACTAAGACTTTAGAAGTATATTCTGTAAGATGGAAGGCCAACACCATGCTTCTTCAAAGCATCTGAAAGAGGCAGATCTGTAAAGGTTATGAGGGGCTGGGAAGTGGCGGCTAATAGAAGCCATTCTCCTACGGGTGGTGAGAGTGTTTCAGAATTAGACAGAGGTAGAGGTTGGTTGCACAACGCAGGAAAGTGTGCTAAGAGCCACCGAGTTGCGTGCTTTAGAATGGACACTTTTTCTGTACTGAGAACTTGATCTTAGTTAGTGCAGAAAGCCAGAGGGGTGGGGGGTGGGAGACTCACAGAATGGCTCCTAGCTGAGCATGCTGACCCCTGATTCAAATCTCCCATGTCAGTTCTGTCCTGCCACTAGTCTGTTGACCTGTGGAAGTCACCCAGGAGCCATGTCCCATGCCCATCCCTGCTCCTTGACATTGGCTGGTGAAACAGAAGCCTCCAGGGAGACAAGAACTTTTCAAGTACGAGGGGGAAAAAAAACAATTTCAGATTCCCCACGTTGGCTGCAAACAAACTGGCTGGGGAAGTAACAAAATGTTTTCTTTCTAAAGAAACTGACGTCTCCAGGGAAGGGGGGGGGGAATCATGCCGATAACACTTATTTAATTTAGCGGCATTCACAGAAGTAATGACTATGTTTTAAGTGGGCAACGGTTCCTTTTTAATTGGCTGGTGGGATCCTTTCAGGGACTCAGCAACAGGAAGGCAGCGCAGTTCCCTCCGCCCAAAGCCTGGTGTTGTTTAGGTTTGAAAGAACACCCCCATAAACCTTCCCATTGCCTGTGTGAGGCAGAAAGGTAAATTAGAAGGGGGGTAATTAACAAGCCACCTTATTATTCGGAACTCATAACTGCACAGAGCTGACAAACAAAGTCTTGCTGGAAGCCCATGTTCCCCGTGAAGTGTTCCTTAATTCTTTTGGGGCGCCGATGCCCTCTGCCCTTCAGAGTGGCTAGGAAGCAGAGGAGGACATCGGGAGCTCTGACGGGTCCAAGGAGAGCAATGTCCCCATGAGGTGTATGGCCACCTCAGGGTTCTCTCTCTCTCTCTCTCTCTCTCTCTCTCTCCATCTATCTTTCTTTTTTCAGTTTGAGTTCAACTTCCTCAAACCCCTCACCTACTCACAGAAACCATCAACTTTAAGAATGGCAAATAGCTGGAGAGAAGGCAGTGTTTCCTGTTGATTAGAGGATTAGAGGTAGGCCTGTGCCCCAGCCCAGCCTCCTGTGCCCAGGTGGTCATGAGGTTAAGTGACAGCTTCCTTCTTTCCATTCTGCTGTCCTCTCCCCTGTGCTGGAGGAGAGCTCCGTTCATGGATGGGCACAGAGGGTCCAGGAGGCCTTATGAGTGTGCACAGAGCACATTTTGAGAGGGGAGCATATTTCCTGGGGGCCTGAAGAACCAGTCCCCTGCCTTGAATTTTGGCGTCCTGGAGGAGCTAGGCATGAGTCACTCAGTTTGGAGGGGTTGGGGGGAGTGGAAAATCTTATGTTCAACTTAGAGACCAGCCTTTCTTTCTCATGAGCTCCAGGTAAGATGTCCTCGAAAGTGACAGCCCTTCCCTCTGCCCAGGGTAGGCAGGCATACTCCCAGAGTGGGTCTGGAATGGCAGATCCATTTTCGAGACCATGTTCTCATCCAGGTAGAAGAGCAGTGCCCAAGGTCATGAGCCCTTTGTGATTGTGACTGAGAGCCAGTGTCATTGATTGGTTGGGAGGCCTACAGTCTTTGTTTGGACCTTGCAATGGCTTAAGGCTGGGGATTCTTGGCTGGAGCTGTCATTCATAAAATGTTAAACATGGAGGGGAGGGTACAAGGAGCAGTGTTGGCTGGCCCTGGAGGCAAGTGGCTCTAAGCCATGGCTACCTCTGCTCTTCATCCTAGAAGCACCTGCTGGATGTCCTGGTCTTCAGCTGAGCCTATTCCTAGTGAACTCCACACCAAGTCCCCCTAAGTATCATGCCAGCCAATGTTCTAATGACCATCATGACTCTATGGTGGGGATCATACCTCAACTCCTCCCCAGAAGCAGGGAAGCATCACAGGCTGGGAACCTACCATGACCTGGCACTCCACTCGGCTTTGGATTCCACCCAACTCGGTTTTAGGGTTTTAGTGTTGGGTCTCTTCTGACCTCCCATGAGGAGGCTTTCTGTCCCCTCACTGAGAACACAAGCCATGTGTCTTCAGAAACACCACTGAAGAACAAACATGGATGGGAACCAAGGCATAGAAAAATGGGGGGGGCAGAGAGAGACAGACAGAGAGATGGATAGAGAGACAGACAGACAGAGACAGAGAGACAGAAGCAGAGGCATAGAAACAGATGGAGATAGAAACAAAGAGAGGGAGACAGAAACAGAGACGAAAAGTAGAGACAGAGAAAAGTAGAAACAGAGAACAAGACAGAGACAGAGAAATAAAGCAAAGACAGGCAGATGGAGACAGAGACAGAGCTACAGAGAGTGAGACAGTCAGAGACAGAGAGACAAAAGCAGACACAGAGAGACAGACAGAGACAGAGACAAAGACAGAGAGATAGGGACAGATAGCAAACAGTGTGCTCACATGCTAAACTCTGGGACAGTTCGTTAAACAATAGTGTCTACAAGCAGCAGAGGGCCTGCCCTGGTATCCCCCAGGCTGGGGCTCTGCATCAGACATGCCAGTAACATCTGTAAAGGGTGATCACTGGCTGTCCTGCCACCAACAGGCAGATTTAAACCTTAATCAGTGGCCAGAGGGAGCCTGAGGAATTTTCTCAGTCGATGGATCTTTTGCTACAATTCTTGTCTTATTGTGAGGTCGAGTTTAAAGAAGAAGTCATCTTGCTTGAAGGCTTGGAGCAGGCAGTGTGAAAGTCACACAGGGCAACGGAAGTGCTTCTGCCCATCAATCAGGCAATCAGGGCAGTGTGTGTGTGTGTGCATGCGTGCGCTTGAGCACGCCTATGTATATCTATGCATGTGCATGTGTGTGTATGCACGTGTGTGTGTGTATGCAGGTGCCTGTGTGTATGCGTGTGTATGCGTGTGCATGTATGCGTGCTTGCCTGTGTGTGTATAAGCATGTGTGCCCACATATGTGTGTGCCTGTGTATATACGTGTACACGTGTGCACATGTGTGTGTATATGTGTATGTACAGAGGTGTGGGCACATGAGAGCTTTGTGTGAGCATGTGTATATGTGAGCACAGATAATGGCGGGGAACCCTAAACACAGGCCCTTGCAGCCTACATAGATCAGCCCTCTACAAGTTTACTGCCTTTTGCCTGGAGGGTCCTGAAGGAAAAGGGGGACATGGAAGGATGCCAGAAGCCCCTAACCACATGCTCAGCAAGCATTAGGTGGAGGCTCTAAGAGGTCCCTGGGGTACCCTGATAGGGCCTGGATGGTGCTATGGGTGATCTTCACTGCTGGGAGGTGAGACCTCCCCTAAAGGCAACTACAGGCCTTCACTGGCACTTCCCTCAGGAGGATCAGACCAGTCTCTATAACTCATTGTTATCTCAGGATGCTTCCAGATGGCTACAGGAATATTCTGACTTCATTCTGCAACCCCAAACCATGGCATAAGGTCATAGGTCACAAGCCCATGCCAGCTGTGCCCAGAGAGAAGGACACCATGCTGACACTGTTAAGTCTACCCTCGAGAGTGAAGAAGTCGGGCCAGGTGTTTGCTCAGCTCAGCAATGACAAAGCAGATATCTCCTGGGAAGGAAGGAAGCAGAGAGGGGGTCAGCACCGGAGGACAGAGCCTTCTAGAGAGGACATAACCTCAGATCTGGGGTGTCCAGGACCGGTCTAAGCAGGTACAACAATACTTATTGGACATGCGGAGTATTTGGGTCAGGACAAGATGGCCATTCATGATCTGCATCTTGACTGTGGTGGAGACACAGGCCCAGCGTGGGGCACAGATCAGTATACATGGCATGTGTTAAAAATGAGTCCCTGGGTATTGTCTACATCAATAAGCTCTGCTCAAGGATGGAATGAGGTGCCCTGGAAGAACTCTAAGGTTGGTGGAAGCAGCCTCGATGACCTGTGTTCTTGGTTTTAGAAAAACTCAAGGCCATATTGTAGAGGGAAGATGGAAAGCCATGGGGCTAAGAACCCTGCACCACCACACATTTCCATTAATTTTTTTCCACACATGTGCAAAAGAAACTGTTGGCACCAGGAGGGTCTACACAGCAAGAACGATTTTCAGAAATGGGTACGGGTAAGCAGCAGCCTGGGTTCTGGCCCTGGGTTCTGGCCCTGGGTTCTGGCCCTGGGTTCTGGCCCTGGGTTCTTGCCAGGTTCCTGTGACAATAACTCATTGTTAGCTCAGTATTGCTCAGAACCAGGAAATAGCAATACCAGATCAGCCCATAATCTTCCTTCTCTCTAAGGAAATCAGACCAAGCAAGATGGGGTAGAAAGGAGCCAATAGGGGTGCATAGCTCTGCGAGTAGATATGTGTGTGGTGGTTTGAATGAGAGTAGCTCCCCCATTGGCTCATATATTTGAGTGCTTGGTCTAGAGCTTGTGGAATTGTTTTGGGAAGGACTAGGGAGGAGGAATGTCACTGGGGGATGGGCTTTGGATCTTTAAAAGCCTATGCCAGGCCCAGTCTCTGGCTCTCTGCTTCCAACTTCCAGATCAGGATATAAGCTCTCAGCTACTGCTCTAGAACCATGCCTGCTTCCCCACTGCTATGCTCCCTCCCATAATGGCCACAAGACACAGACAGACAGAGAGACACTCATACACATAAAAACACACACATGCAGAGAGAAGCACACACAGCTACACACACAGGCACACACACAGAGAGAAATACACACACACAAGACACAGAGAGACAGAGAAACACTCATATACACACAGAGGCACAGAGAGAAACACAGATACATGCACTCAGGCGCACACACATGCACATAAACACACAGGTGTGCAAACATGTGCTCACATACACATACAGGTGTGCATACACTTACACACGCGCGCGCGCACGCACACACACACACACACACACACACACACACACACACACCCCTGAAGAAGAAATCCCTGAGCCTATTCAGAAGCACAGACTGAACAGAGTGAGTGACCTTTGGTACAAACTGAAAACTCAGGTTTTCCTTTTTTTGCTCAGTCACGTTCACCCCCATCCTGTAAGTTTAGAAACAGAAGCAGCTAAAGAGGGACAGTGCCTTGACATGAGTCCTATAGGCCAGATGAAGTGAGGACTAAGGGGCACCCAGCAATCTGCCCTGTCTCTATGACAATTCCTCCGGCCACTGTCCTGAAGCCAGAGGGTCAGCAACCCGCTGTCCTCATCTGATTGGGTGGTGACTCTGAATGGCCACTACTGTCTTTCCCAGAAGGGAGAGAGAAGAAGGGAGGGGCAAGACCCTTGCATGCACAAGCAGCTTCAGAAGGGTACTTGGGTGGGCAGCAAAGGCCTGTTCTGCTCGTGGATGTGGAAAGGGGCAGACTTTCCTGGTGAGGTCATGCAGGCCCACAGCCATCATAACCACTCTCAGGGTCCAGGGGGCCCCAGAAAGAAAGAGTTCCTGATATACTTCACAGAATGGAGGCCCTCAGGAGTCCTTGTCAGGAGACTCTGCCCACTGCTGTGGTGCATGGAGGGCACTGCCCTCATGGTCATTCTCAGGGGACTTGAGCAGCTCATGTGACAGTGGCCCTTAGACCTGGCCAGCTCTTTGGAGCTCCGATGTTCCTACTGTACAGCTGAGATCAGACCACACGCTCTGAGTCCACGGGGGGCGGGAGGGTTGGCCAGAGCCAGCCTGTCAGCTTCCTAGCAGCTCTGGGCCACCCCATCTCTCCCCAGGAGCCCCTCCTTCTAAACTCAGGGCTAGCTCTGCACAAGCTGCCTGACCCAGACACATAAGGCACGGTCAAGAGTAATGTGCACCCCTGACCAGTGCGCGTTCTTTCCCCGTGGGAGTTACAGCTGCACTTGTCAGAAATCTGCAAGGCTTGTGGTAGCTCGTCATGCTGTTTGGCAGAACAGCAGACCCAAGTCTGAAGGATCTTTTCCAAGCTTCCTGGGGTTCAGAGGCCCAGTACAGATTTGAAGGGTCAAAGGGAGTCTACCCAGAACTGACCTGAGAACAAAGGAAAGGCCATCCCATGCTCTGGAGAAGAGAAAGCCTGCCTGAGACAAGGTACACCCCAACTGTCTCAGAAACCACCCAAGCCTCCCCACTCATTGCCCGCTCAACAATGTGGGCAGAGAGAAGATTCACACACCTTTCCATAGAATGATGAGCAATGGTTTCAGTAAAACCCAACCCTGGCTATGCCTTGTATTTTTTTTTAAAGGGAATATGGTGGTGGCCAGGTGCCACAGCACCACATCTTGCAGAGGAGTGGCCACTTGGCAAGGCAGCAACGATCTGAAGCTGCCATCCTGCAAGCCAGCATCAAGGACTCCAGCATGTTTGCTCTTGAATAAAATAGCGTGACCAACCACAGCGTACCCCACCCCAAAGGTATCTCAAGTTAGCTTAAGTAGAACTTAATACCCACTGATCAATTCAGCTTGACTTATGGAATATATGTGGCCACAGAAGTGAGGACATACTTCAGGATGGACAACACTCAGTCATTAAGGCTTTGAGGAAACAGTCCCCAGCTGGCCACATGGCATCAAACTCTGGAGGTTGTTGAGATGATCCAAAGAAGTCTTATGATATGCTGTCTCTCCCTGGTTCTGTCTGCTCCTGTCAGGCCAGCTGGATACTGCTGGTATTAATTTAGACTCACTATCTGGAGAGTCACTTACTAATTGATCCCATGGCATATGTGGCTGTTTACTGCACTTTATCTAATTCTCCCAGAGCCCAAAAGACAGACAGCATTGTAATATCAATGACATGAAGCCTAGAGAGTGGTGGTATACTTACAGCCCCACGTTTAGATGTAGCTAGCTGAGGAAGTACACAGTACTTATTCTAAGGTAGCCACACTTTATCCACATCCACAGTGACAAGCTATTCACAGAGGCATTTACTGATGGCCTTACTATGAAGACAGACTGGATAAATGAATGTGTGGGTGAGTGAATGGATAGGTGGAGATGAGCAGATAGGTGGATGAATGAGTGTATGGGTGTGGGTGGGTGGATGGGTGGATGAGGATGGGTGCTTGATGAATGCTAGATGTTTGGGTGAGTGGATGAGTAGAAGGATGGATGGATGGATGGATGGATGGATGGATGGATGAGGGGGTAAATGAATGTTAGATGTTTGGGTGAGTGGGTGGGTGGGTGGATGGATGGGTCGGTGGGTTGGTGAATGAGGGGATAGATGAATGTTAGATGTATGGGTGGGTGGGTGGATGAATGGATGGGTATGTGGGAGGATGAATGGGTAGATGGATGGATGGAAGGGTGGGTGGGTGGGTTGATGGGTGGCTGGGAGGATGAATGAGTGGATGGATGGATAGATAGATAGATGGATGGATTGATGGGTGGTTGGATGGGTGGATGGATAGATGATTGGTAGGTGGGTGGATGGATGGATGGATGGATGGGTGGATGGAGGGTGGATGGATGAATGGGTGGGTAGATGGATAGGTTGGTGGGTGGATGGTTGGATAATCAGATTAAATGGGTGAGTAGATGGCTAAATGAATGGTTTGGTTTATTGATGATGTGTGGTTGGCTAGATGGATGGATAAGCAGGTGGATGGATGGATGGATGGATGGATGGATGGATGGATGAGTAGCTGGGTAGGAAGATGAGGGAATGGATGGGTAAGGTTAGTGGATGATAGACAGCTAAATGAGTAAATAGGCTTGAGTGGATAGATTTATGAATGGATATAAGTAGGTGGTGAATGGGTAGGCATATATATGAATAAATGGGCAGATCAGAGTGTGGATGAATCTACTGATGAATGGATGGGGGTGAGGGAGACTCCTGAGGCAAGTCATTTTGTTTGTTTTAGTTTTGACTTAGTTTTGTCCTCAGGCAACCCAGCAAACACAGCTACACATCCCAGGAGCTGAGAGCGATGCTGAGTTGAAGAAAAAGGGCAGACCTCGCTTGTTCTCCAGGTCTGCAGGAGCCACTAAGGAACGTTATTCTCAAGGGACATTGAGAGGTCCTTAAACCTAATGGGGAGGGGCTCTGCAATTTCTGCACAGCCACTGTGCACACTGTGCAAACCAGATATAGACACTTCTTCCAGAGGGTTCTGGGATGCCAGAGGAGTTTCCTGAAGACTCACTCCCAAAATGGGTTGTTAGAAAGGGATGTCCAGGAGTTGATGGGCTCCCACATGCTTGTGCCCTCTGGTTTGAAACACCCGATACTGCATTGATTGTCCCAAGCCCAAGGACTCAAACTCTCAAGAGTGTCCTGGTAAGAGGTTGTGCACCCCGCTCCTGATGGCCCTGCCTCGTCTGCAGCGAGCGGCCTGTCAGCATTCTTCCAGAGCCAGGACTGATCCCAGCAGCTGTTAACACAGCAGATTAATAGAGCCAAGGAATGATGGCTCTGCAAACATGCTAAATGTTAATAATAATCAATCACCGTTTACATTCTCAACCTTGTCCACAGGGATGGCCCCAGCTGCAGAGCTGATGCAACCAAATTGCCATTAGAGCTTGGGGGAGCCTGGGTGGCCTGGTGGTTAGCGCTGGCTGACCTGAATGTGGCACGGGCCTCTCTGAGCCATTTCTCCAATGACAGGGTGTATGGAGACGACCTGGCAAGGAGCCTGGGCTGCCCACTTGGTTTCTCTCTCTTGGCTGAAGTCACCCACACGTCCTGGCCATTCACTCCTTAGTCTTTGTCATAATTACGAAGGGAAGCAAGGACCCCACTCACAGAACTGCCTCCTCTTTACAGATGAAGAACGAAGCAATTCCTGTCCCTGGTAGGGGCCTACACTAGCCTTGAAGTGGATCTCCAGCCACCCTTATTAATGGCTGGCTCACTCAGGTCAAGTTCAAATACCTCAGAATGGGGCTTTACTTAAAAATAATTTATCTGTAAGTGTATGGACTTATGAGACATTAGACTGGACTGTAACCCAGAGTGAGTCTCCGGAGGAACTACAGATATCCAGCTTATATCACCCAGGCGATGACAGTTTGTGCCACTGGTTCCAAAAGCCATGCTGGCAACCCCTTCCTGCAGCCTTGAGTGGTTTTTGTTCTTTACTATTCAACCCATTTCACAGACAAAGAAGCCACAAGTTGAGGATGAAAAGCTGAGCCTAGAAGCCAATGGCTGAGCCCAAGCAGCCCATGCTAACCTAGGGTGTCCTGTGACCACCCCTCCTAGTGTCTGAGCCACCTGCTCAGACAAACCCCAGCCTACCTCAAAGAAATCACATGCTGTTGGGCTCAAATATAACCAAATCTATCCAGAGAGGAGGCATGGTAAACATCCAGGCCCACCGTGCCCCACCCCTACTCCTGCACAGCCCAGGACCAGCACACAGCCCACCGGGAGCCCAGGGCCAGCAACCTGAACCCAGCCCTTACTGAGGGCCATGGAAGGCGCTAGCCAGCCCCAGCCACCTGGCCCCACTTAAGGCCTGATGCATTATTCCAAGATGATTATTTGTCCTGCAATGCTCTGGGGACACTGAGCTCTGCGGCAAACCCCGCATCTTCCATTTCCTGGCCGCCTCCATCGCCCGGGGCAGGCAGGCACTGAATGGCCGTGATGCCTCTGTAATTTTTATCAAGGCTTGTTCCTGATAAAAAGCCTCTTTGTTTCAGAGAGATGTGATTTGGCCTTTTTCTTCCTCTCCTTTATTCCTTCGTTAATATACCACTTCCCCGAGCCCTGGGGGCAGCGAGGTAGCCCACGGATCGCTCAAATCTTAGTGTTTTTTCTTCTAAATCACAGCAAGGCTCCCTGGCCCCGCTGAGCCCAGTCTGAGTTGACGGGCTGAGCGGGTGCCCTCCTTAACCCTTTGCCTCCTGAACGGTCAACATGCTGTCACCTCGAATTTCAGGGTGGGAGGGTTGGCTACAGATACCAGCTCTGGAACCTCCACCCAGGCGGTGGGACAGGGTCTTTAGAAACAACTGGAGTAAGAATGAAGCAGGGCTTGGTAGCCCAGACGCAGCCTGACGTGGGCAAGGCCCTGATTTCTACACCCAGCAGCGAAGAAAAATATTTTAAATTGACTGGTGGCAGAGTACACATCACATAAAATCTTAGCTGTTTCTAGCGACAGATCAGTGACATTAAGCGCCCACTTCAGGAAGCACAATGCACTCACGTGGGCCCTTCTCTTGAACACTTCCCCTGTTGAATCTGAAACTCTGTGTCCATTAAATACCAACTACCCCCGCCCCCTTTCTTCTTCAGGTCTGAGCAGCCACCATTTTGCCATCCGTCTTTATGAATCAGACTCCTCCAGGGGCCAGTTGTAAGCAGACTGGAACAGGACTTGGCCTTTGCAGATTGGCTTATCTCACTGAGCACCTTGTCCTCAAGGTCCCTCCCGAGTTGCAGGGCCCATTGTAACTAACTTCCTTTCTGGGTCTGAGTGGTGCCCCACCGTGTGAGTAGACCATGCTTGACTCCATAGACACAGTGGCTTCAACCCCCTGGCTGGTGTGAATAATGCAGGGTGAACATGGGTGTATCTCTGGACGCTTGGTTTAACAGGCTTTTCCCCCAGAGTGAAGCCTGCTTCTGGCCAACAGCTGCTGCTCTCCTGAAATGAAGAGGTGAGAAGATGCCCACCTCACCACCCCACCCTCGGTTGATTCTCCTCTCCCACAGTTAGCTAGGCAGTTCCTACAATTTGTCCATGTGGCTACCTAGGGTGAGTGGCCTGGTCGACTGACTTATACAGCGGGCACCCCATTCTGGTGCACAGTGGCCCCAGGTCAGAAACCCAAGCTCTGCTCTCCTGGCTGAGTTGCTATCTTGGGGTTTTGTGCTTGGAGGATTCCTAGTCCTTCATGATTGAGGGAAAGCTTCATTCACCTCAGCATCTCCTGAGTACTTAGCCAGGCTTGCTGAGGCATTTCAGAGTTCTCTAGGACTTGCTTAATAGAGTCAACCAGAGCCCAGGAGGGACCTGGGCCTACTCAGTCTAAAGGGGCCTACAGGAGAAGACTGGGCATGGTCAGGCTTCTTCATACACCTGTCTACAGACCCAGAAGCAGTGACGGAAAATTTGCAAGATGGAGTTCAGGAATTCCACCTTTCCCAGAATCCACACCTGCCTGCTGCAGGGTCCCTGAGAAGGCTCCGGGCCATTGGGTGCTGCAGTGTGCTTGGCCAGGGTGAGCTGAACGTGTCCTCCTGGTGCCCGCTCTCTGCTCTGTTTCCCTGCCTCTCTGCCCTCAGCAGCATGGTGGAGGATCAAGGGGTTAAATGCTGAGCAAACGCTATGACAACTGTCACCAAACTATTTATAGACACATTTATCTCTGTAGCTCCTACCAGCCAGCCGGTGGCTGCCATTCACAGGCCAGAGTAAGGTCGCAAGTAAACCCATATGCCTCAAGAAAACAGGGGTGAGGTGGCATGCGGGGGAGGGGGTGCGGGGGGTGGCTGCCCTCTGCCTGGAAGGCTGGCTTCTGGGAATATGGGTACTGGGACTGGCTTGCTATTTTCCCAAGCTACTCTTAGGGGTAGGATGAGCTCAGCAGGCTCTCTTGATGGAGGAGGGGAGCAGTGGGAGGATTAGTGGTCCTACGTGATTGGCACCATGAGGCAGAGGATGAAAGATGCCAGTTTCTGAGCCTTTTCCTCTGTGGCCTTGGCTGCAGACAGGGCAAGCCTCAGGTCCTCAAATGGCTGTGAATGCTTGGTGAAGTGAGGCCAGCATCAGGACGGGGCACGTTCACTGGCCTTCAGCCTTGATACTGCAGGGGGGGGGGAGCTGGAGTGGCTCTGCTGTCTGCATTGGACCTGGGTCTTCAGGGTCCTTCTTATACACCCTGCCTCTTCTGGGCGCTATGGCCACTGGCTCTGTGCCACGTCCTGGCCTCCCACCAAAGCAGCAGGACAGAGCTAGGATGCTGAGCCTCTGTGCCACCAGGGCTGGGGCAGGGGGCCACCAAGATGCTTTGTGGGAACACAGTGCCACCTTGTGACCTGGCTCCCAGGGGCCAGGCAGATAGTTTGTGGGGACTACATTTCCCAGGGGGCACACGCTTTCATTTTTTGTGTGTTTGTTTGTTTGTTTGTTTGTTTTCCTGTCCTTCCTCCAAATGCTGTCCACAGGCTGGAGCAGAGTCCGGTGTTTGCTGGGATGAAAGATCAGCTTGAGAGCACCCCTCCCTCCACAGACCAGAGCCCCCTCCCTGTGGGCCTGGGGGCAGTACCCTCTACTGCTCACCCCCAAGCTGCTTCCTCCTCTGCTCCCCTTCCAGAAGGCCTTGCTGCGGGTGGATGGCCGCCTGGCTCTCTGGTCCATTCTGCCTAATAAAGACGTTTATAGTTTTAACCATCAAATAAAGTGCTTAACTCCTCCTGGTTCTTCTCTGCTCTGCCACTCTGCGGCTTCATTTAGCAAGCCAGTGGTGAGAAGGTGGGGAAGAGGAGAAGGAAAGAGAAAGAAAAAAAATTCATTAATTTTTATTAACAGGGAGAGCCATTTGTTCCCTGTGACAATATTTGACTTGTCGAAATGATTTTCACCTCTGCCACGAGGTGCGTGCTCTCCACATACATCACCCGATTACTCGGAGCGCGCCGGCCGCGGTCATTAGGCAGTGAATTAACAGCAGTCCCCACCACTATTAATCACCCTGACAAAGGCGTTAGCTCGCCGCTGACCCGAGCACGGCCCACGGACACAGCAGCCCGGGAGAAGGCCCCGAGCTGGGGGAGGTGACAGTGTGGTAGTGGGTGCCTGGCCGTTCCCTGCACCGCCCTTAAGGTCTTGACAAAGCAAGCAGGAGAGCCCCCAAGCCCTGGTGGCAGTGGTGGGACAGAGTGGTGGTGGAGTGCAGGCACACAGGGTCTCTGATGCTTTTCCTGTTTTCTAGTGACCTTCCCTGCCCAGGTGCTATAGTGACATAACCTTATTCCTCACTGCCAGCCTGGAAGCATAGCCTGGGAGCATGGCCTGGGAGCACAGCCTGGGAGTACAGCCATTAGCATCCCATTTTGCAGTTCAGGAGACAGACAGGGAGAGACCAGGACCCGCCCAAGGTGGTGGCTTCAAGGAGTGTCACCAGAATTCTTATCTAGGCCCAGTGACTTCCTAGCCCTGCATCTTGGCTCTTACAATTGCCCTGAGGCCTTGAAGGGAGGCACTGGATGGCTGGAGTATGTTCTCCTCTCTGGGCTTCCAGAGAAGAAGAAGACATGCTGATCCTGAACGAAATGATGAAGGGATGAAGGGTCTTAGGAACTGTTCTTGTGGAGTTTACTTTCTAAGCTCTCTCTCTCTCTCTCTCTCTCTCTCTCTCTCTCTCTCTCTGTGTGTGTGTGTGTGTGTGTGTGTGTGTGTGTGTGTGTGTGAAAGAGCTTTCTTCATATGCATGCTGGTCTTCCTACTGAACATGCAGGGTCACAGGGAAAGTCCCTAGACACACCTCCTCCAAAGAAGACACTGAGGGCTGTGCATCTCAGCCATTTCTTGGGATTTCTGCCTTACAAGACCTCATCTTTTGAGGGTCACAGATCCAGGGCTATAGCTACACCTCCCTCTTATTGGTTCCAAACATGGCCCCCGAGCACAGCTGGGAGTCACCTACCTTGAGAGCTAGACCCACCGGCTCTGGGAATTGTCTGGATGCCCCATGGCTGCTCACCCTCAAAAGGGAAGGATGGCACCCACCTGCTGGGACCTTCCAGGACTCTGAGTACCACTCACAGGCAGGTCAGATGACAGCACCCACCAGCCCCTTCCTCCCCCTCGATCCCTGACATTCGCCATATTTTCCATGTTAACCCAATTAATCAGCTCAACGTTTTAAACCAATTTCTTCAAATTAACCCAGGCATCAGATCAGTATCTTAGCCTGGGCTGAATCAGAGTTTGAAAGAGCTGGGGAGGTGGGAGGGGAGGGGAGGGGAGGGGAGGGGAGCCCCCCACCCCCACATACTTGTCTTCTTTCTCTGGGCTTCTCATTTTTTATGCCTCAGCAAATTTCCTAATTTTCCTCATTAGCAACTAATTTACAAGTCTCAACACTCTTTCCACCTGTCCCTTTCATCAGGAACTTTGCAAAATTGGAAATAACCACTTGCTCACTTGTACGATGCTGGCTTCTCAGCATCCAGAAAGCAGGGCCGATGCTGGGTGGGATCAGAGACAATTCCAAAGCCCCGTGAAGTGGCGGCAAAAGGGGGCCCTCCTCTTCCTGTGGGGGGCTCGCGACGGGAGACGTTTCATCCAGACCATACCGCAATATGAACACGACTCCCATGGCCGGCACCCCGACACCCTCCCCCGACACCTACATCTCCCCCTAATCATGTGGCCTGAATTCGAGTCTCGGGTCTAGATTCCCAGGGAACTGAGGCAGCTTTGTGCACGGACACTTGCTGGTTACGAGAAGGCCCTGGGATGGGATCTTCTGAAGTTCTCAAATAAAAGGGTATCTGTGGTGGGCTTACGCCTCCGCTCACGCTTTGTCTTTGAAAATGACGCTTTATCAAGCTCAGCGGCGATGGCACTAGTACAGACCAGCATCCACCAAGCCCTTGCTACTTACAGGGCACAATCTGAACTGGCTCATGCTATCTCCACAGGAGTCCCTGCAGGGTGAAGCAGGGAGAGGAAGAGCGGAAGCTGGTTCAAGGCCTGAGTATCCTTACTCCAGGGTTTAGCTGTAGGTACTGGTCCAAGAGTCTTGGGGTGTCTGAGCCTCCTGGTATCTCTGCAGCAAGACCACCTTGAGAATGAGTGGCTTCCACTTATGCCCCTGATCTAGCCAGAGCCCAGGGTGCGCTGGCATGAGAATGGGTTTGCTCAAAGAGGCAGAGACACTGCCTCAGGCTTGGTTCTGACTTTGGCCCACCAGCCTCTCCAACCACCAGCACGTGCTCATGAAGTTTGCAACCCGTGGTTCAGGAGAATGAGCCAGTGGGACAGACTCAGGCCACGGATAATGGGTGATGTCCTATCCCCTTAACTCTTTCTTAAAAAAAATTACATTTCTTTATCATAATTTCTTTAAAAAATAATTACTTATCTTTATTTCTCCATATACTTATATATGCATGCGGATGTCAGAGGAAATCGTTCAAGAGTTGGTTCTCTCCTTCCACCAGGTACGGACCAGAGATTGAACTCAGGTCACGGGGCTTGGCAATAAGTGCCTTTACCCATTGACAAGATATTATGAGCCCTCAGCTCTTTCTTTTAAATCCTCTAAAGGAGACTCTTCCCCAAGGCAATAGCAGTGGCCAAGAAGGTTACATTTAATGAGGCCTGAAGCAACCATGCATAGCAGAAGAGAAGTTCCCCAACATCTGAGCTCCTCCCTGGGTTGCCTGGAGGCCCGTTTTGGCTCTAGAACTTTCTATGCATAGACCCTTGGAGTGCTGCACCTCCTCAGCCTAACATACCTGTCCCACTGTTCCTGGCTGGGCCTCCTGGCACCTGAGATACATCTCTGGGTACCACTGTCCCCAGCCCAGCAGTAAGAACCACAACCACTGAGCAGCACCCTGAACTGTTTGTCTTTCATTACCTGCCTGCATCAGTTTGATTTTCTCTGTTAAGCAGAGGGTGATGGGCAAAGCTAGACCCACACGTCCATGATTTCCTGGAAGTTAATTAATGCCACCCAAACAGAAAGCAAAGTGACCAACCGTCCCATGTGTCATCCAGAACAGGCAGGAGATGGGAAGCAGACAGGCAGTCACCCCAAACATATCTCACAATGACTCCTTCCTGAGCCCCGCCCCCCATTCCACCTGTTCTTTCATTTGGTCACATGGTAGGTCACGTCAGAAGGTTTCCAGTCTCAATCTCTTCAGGAGAGCCAGACAGAGAGGGCCATCAGAAGCCTTTGTTATTGATCCAAGTGGTTTGTGTCTAGGTAAGCTGTCAAGCGTGAACCAACCAATAGCAAAGGAAAGGTGAACACCAAGAGGAAGAATGCCGCAGGGAGATGGCATGTGGTGCTAGCACTCTTTAACGCCAGGGTGGGGCTAGTCCGCTGGTGGTACGAGTTAGAGTCTGTTCTTGCTCATCACAACACACCCCGTAGGAGCTGGGTACCTGTCTGAAGGATGAGGCACGCTTGGGACTCAGAAATCAGAACTCTATAGCCCCTCTTCACAGCACAGTCTCCTCCCATGATGCAAGCCTAGCCCCATGGTCACAGCTCTGACCTCATTCCCTCTCGGGTCAGCTCACTTGACCATGCCTCTTGCAAGCCACTCACTCGCCTGCCTCGGGTATTTAGAGAGCAGTCTCTCACGGGCCATGCTGCCTTCCAGGCACCCCTCCGCTGAGGCTCGCTCTGTGGTCAGCAGGGCTTTTGGATCGCTAGGATGGAGCCCAGCAGAAGGACCCAGGTGCAGAGTTCACCCTTTCTCACTTAGTAAGGTCTGTGACTCAGAACGCAAGAAACTCATTCCTGCAAGCTGCCAATCCCCCTCCTGCCCCCAGAAGACTGACAGACACTGATCATGTTTCCAAACATTAGGACCAAGGAGGCAAAACCTTTTAGGCAACAAAACTTTTATCTTCTCAGGCAGCCCAGTTACATTGTTTGCCAACCTCAGACAACCTAAATTATTTTAAATCTTTTTTTTTTTTTTATCTTAGAGAACCAGGAAGACAGAATAGGTATCTTTATCACATACTACACTTTAGCTCTTGGCTAGATGTCTGACCAGTACATAAACCAGAGCAGAAGTCCACAGGAGACATGGGTCTTGGGGCCTATGAGAAAGGGTGATGTCTCAGAAGCAGCAGCTGTAGAGAGGAATGGCCAGAGGATGTCTCAGCCTGGGAGGAACACACTATCCCCAGGGGCTTCCCTGGAGACTCAAAGAATAGGACATCAGTGGATATTTATGGCTCCTGTGTCCTGGTGTCCACCAAGTTCACCTGTGGCTCTCTATCTCCAGCTCAGTCTGCCACTAGGATGCTTGCAGGACTGAGTACTTGGGCTGAAGGTGGATTCCTAAGGTGATCTGTCACCCATGTGATGATGCCATCATGAACAGAGAAATACAGACACAGACACACCATTCACCTCACATGGATGCAAAGGAAGCCTTCGGAGCCTCTTGGGAAACCTGCACTTCAGACTCTAGAACTTCAAAGATAAACCTCTGCTGCTTGAGGCCTCTGGTCTGTGTGCTTTGCTTAGCCAGCCCTGGAAAACCAATATCCCCCAATCTCAGTAGATAGGGTTTGTGTAGTAGCTTTTTAACAAACCCCGGTGTGTCAGCCGGTAGTTACTCAAAGCTGGGGGGGGGGGTCCTGTGTGCTCCACCTGGAGATTCCCAGGTAGAAACAGGGATGCTGACTCTCATTAGAGGACCCTGGAAGGGGTTTCTACAGATACCTTCTTTCAAGATCTCTGGGGATCCCAGGGCTCCAGAAGTGTGGCTGAAATGCCCTTTCACCTTTGAACTTTGCTCTCTGACTGCTAACATTCTTCCTCTACAAAGCCGGGCTAGCAGAAGCAAAGGAGGAGAGGACACAGCAGTATTCACTGGAAAGCAAACCTCTTTCTAATTGAGTGTGGTCACTGCCTTCCATCCAGCTGCCTGGTTGCTGTTGATCCTCACTGACTTGCTTCCTGAAAATGGTGCCATCTTCCTAGGCAGGCACTCACAAAACTAGGGAAGGGGCAATTTATTAATGGCCGGCTGGTGCCTGGCAGTATTGGTGGGCCTATGACCTGAACCAGCACAGAAAGGCAAAAGGGAGCCTGACACTGAGCAGGCTGCTAACCACAGAGAATCCTGAGGAGCTCAGAACCGGTCTGCTGCCTCGGTATAAGTGTTCCTCCTAAACACATGGGTTGGCAGATCCACAAAGACAGAAGGCTAAAGGGGGCAACTCTGTGTGACAAGGGGGCTGTTGTATATAGAGTGGTAATGGCCACACAACCCGCAGGACAGACTCCGTGCCACCAAAGGGCGCACTGACGGGAAACTGGATCGGCATATATTACGTCTTGCAGTCTTCCAGAATTCAAAACACAAAGCCATTTCTTGGGCCTGTTCTCCACATTACAGACAACCTTTTCCGTGGTCTTCAGAAGTAACCCTTCTTCCCGGCCCCGGGATCAGGCCTCCTGCCGGCCACAGTCAGTCACGCTTGGTTTTTGGACGACTCGGCGAGCACAAAGTGACTTTGCACAAGAAATGAAGAAGGTCCAGGGTAGGCTGGATCCTTGGGGCCTTGGGGGGCACAGAAAGGAAGCAGCTGGCAGAGACCCTTCGTGTTCCAGGGGCTCATGACAAAGTGCCTCCTGAGCCGGCCTGGCCGTGTCACTGGGAACACAAAGGACACTGCCAAGAAAGTGATTTTAAACCTAATTGTTCCAGTTCCTTTTGTTAAATGTCTTTAGGGGTGCCTGGAGATCTGCTCTCAGAGAGTGCAGCGAAGGCACACACCACAGAACTTGTAAACAAGACCAAGAAGCAGCCACTTTTGCCTAAAAACAAGAAGTGCCACGGCGTGCGAATTTTTACATGCTGGGTACAATCTCTGCCCAAATATTCAAGGAAAACCATCCCAGCTCCCTCCCAGCCTGGGGTGGGTTTGCGGCTGGGGGCCATCTTTGGTGACCAGCTTCTCCTGCAGCCGAGCGAGCGGGCAGGGGACACTTAATTGTGGAGCCGGTTTGCTGGCAGGAAGCCCTGCCTCGTCCAGCGGGCAGCCAGCATGATAATGAGACAGTTTCTATGGAAATGAGCTTATAACTATTCATTTTCTCCCCATTCCCGACCCATCCACAAAGAGGGTTTCCAAAATGACCCCCATTTTCCTACCCCCAACATCTCCTCACACCATTGCCCGACCCGCTAATCAGCTCGGGGAGAAAGGAAAGAGGAAATGCCCTCCTTTGACAAGATGTGGGAAACCACCTCGATTTGTGCTCCGTGTGGCTGTGACCAGAAAACAAAGAACCCTCGCCGGATCCGGGGGCCAAGTTTCAAGTAAACTTTTCCGGACGCACCAAGCAAGTGTGTTTTTGTGTGTATTTTCTGGTAAGATCTGAACGCTCTCTTGCCACTTCTTAAGAACCTCTGAACGCTGCTCTGTTCTGCCAGGACACTCTGGCCTCTCCTTTCTCACTGCACGCCCTCACCTGTCAGCCGCTCTCTTGAACCCTGGGTGCTTTGGAACCGAAAAGAACCGTGGAAGGAAGGGGCCTCGGTTTAAATGTTAGGAAACACACTCCCAGCACCCCTCTCCAGCAGGGATAGGCAGCATGGACCTACATTTTGGCTGCATTTTCCTGAATCTTTTAAGATCTCTAGATTGCCAGGAGGCACTGTGATGGAATAGGGGAAAGGCTCAGGCCCACAGAGGCATCGTGACCAACAAATAGCACCACGAGTCTCAGACCTTTTCCAGCTGTGTGGCTCTGGGTCTGATAAGGTAGCTGACTTCTAGGAGGCCTGGCTGCTCTTCCCAGAAGCCCAGGGAGGAACTCACCTGCACAGCAGGGTATGTGTGTGTGTGTGTGTGTGTGTGTGTGTGTTGGGGAGGGTGACAAGTGGTAACTGCGGCCTCTAGGCTGTATCAGGGCAGAGCTCACTACTACAAAGAGCTGCCGCTTTCACTTGATGTGAATCTAGGATACCTAGAGAAAGAGACCCTAGATTTAGGGCCTGACCTCCGAAGGAAGGAGGATTGGAGGAGGCAGCTCTGAAGGTCACAAAGTTACTGTGACCTTCCATACTGCCAGCAGCCTCTGTGCACACAGTAGGTATAACGGGAATGTGGGAATGGATGACGAGTTCATAAATGGGGGAAAGGGGGAGGGGGGAGGGGGAGAGGTAGGAAATACAGCATCCTGGCCATGCCAACAGAATGGGTGTGCACTGGGCACCCAGGGCACTGTGAGTGTAGGGGATTTGAGGTGGTTACAGTGTCTAAGAAAAGGCCCTGACATCCACTGGATATATGTCCTCTTTCTGTCCTGTCCAAATGACCTAAGGTTCACTGCTAGTGCCTAGGTGCCAGTCCCTGCAGGGCCCACTCATTTACTGGCCACAATCTAGCCATGAAGTTCTGCCTATAGCCCAGAACTCCCCAGAGATGATCCCAGTAGAGTCTGTTAAGCGCCCAGTCTAGATGGCTAGACAGAAAACAAAAAGATAAGACAGACATACACACATATACAGGTGATTGTGACCTTGTAATAAACAGCAGAGAATTGCTAGGCAAGTGTGTTTACTCAAGAGTGGGGTATTCTGCTACTCGAGGAGCAGCCGTGGCTTATTCTGCCGGTGTCTCCATGTGCCCTGTGTTTTGTTTAACAACCTGACTTCTGGTGAGCACACCTTTCCGGAGCTGCTTCCCCAGGCAGTGCCTCTCTCTGGTCCTTTGCTGTCTGTGACAGATATGCTGACTCCAGGTTCCCGTGTGAAATCCTGACTCCGGCACCTCAGAATGTGGTTGTTTGAAATGAGGTATTTGTTAAAGATGTCTGTCGTTCAAATGAGGCCAGTGGGGTGGGACTTAGCTAACGTAACATGTGTGTTGGTAAAAAGAGATCAACATACACACATGCACGCATACACGCATGCACGCATGCACACAGGACAGTCCTATGAGGGCACTGTGGGGAAGTACCATGTTCAAGCCAAGGAGAGAAGCCTCCAGTAGAGCCAGATCAGAGACATTGGGCTTCTGACCTCCAGAGCTATATCTGAGTTGTTTACAGTCCTGTGTTCAGGTCAGTTCCTTATGGCTGCTGAAACAGACACAGTGTGCTCTTACTCTCCAATGGGGTTGTCTGCCTGTCTGCCTCTTGGGCCCCAAGTCCACATTCCTGGCAGAGCCTGCTGGCTTCACTAAGGGCTGCAGGTAGACTAACTTCCTAATCTTTTTTAAAGAAAAAACACTCAACAAACCCTCAGTTCAGCCCTTACTTTTTCCTCTAGAATACTGGATCCTCCCCTAGAAACATAATATAAAATCATAGCTTTCTCTAGGTCTTGTGAGATCAATTTAAAAATACCAATTTTAAAATCTGAGGTGGAAAAAGGATACATTAAAAAATAATAATTAAGTGACTCTAAATTATCACCTGCATGTTCAACACAAGGTAGGTTCTAAAGTCCGAGTTAGTGCTGGTTCCTGCTTTGGGAAAACAGCACCTCGAGGGGATCTGCAAGTTGTTTCTGACCAGGGCTGACTGCTCTGAAAAGCAAGATACACCTAAGTCAGCTCACAATGATTAGAGGTCAAATATCTCTCCCCTCAAAGGAACCTGGGGGAACCCCTGCCAGACACAACACTACAAACAGAATTAACAAACAACATCATAAGTGACATAAAAACAGTCATAATGTGCAGGCTGATCTGGGGACAAACATGTACCCAAAGATTATGGGCTGTTTACTGAAATCCAGCTTCGGCTAAGTGTCCGACACTAGTGCCTGCTTAATCTGACTGAGCTGGACCACTGGGAGCCGATTTCAGCCTTGGTGCTGTGTCGTGTCCCACCCAGGGCAGGGAAGTTTGTTTACAAGGAACAAAAGCCCTTCAAGTATACAAAAGCCTGGTGTCAGGGAGCTTGCAGTGTGCGCTTGTGTAAAACAGAAGGGCTGAGGTGTGAGCAGCTGCGCTGTCTCGAAGGGAACTATCCCCGTGAGTGTGTAAGAGGCACAAGACCCAGCTTCCATGTTCAGAACCCTGTGCCTGCGTTTCCTATGATCAGAATTTATTCATTATTTCTATCGTGTGTGTCTTTATAATGTGTGAGTTTCATTTATGTCGCAGGAAAGGGAAGAACAGAGGGAATGAAGCTTTAAAGCTGGAGCAGACAGGCCTACCTCTGGAGCAGTGGGGCGGGGCTGGTGCTACTGCCAGGATGCAGGCTGGGTCCTGCCATAACCTATGAGTTTGGGGTAGGATTGGCTGGCCCAAACCAGCCCAGAGACTCTGCTCATCTTGTATGTGTCCATCTTGGGGGGCAACAAACTCAGAACCACTCAGCATGGCCTCCTAGACATAATGTGTGCTGACAGATGACTGGGTTCCGCAGGACTGAGTCTGGGACTCTTTCAGAAGTCAGTTTCGACTCACTGTTCCCAGGAGCAGAAGAGTCTAGAACTCTCATGCCACTTACTTGACTCTTGTGCCCTGACTTTATCATCTGTGGCTTGGTCCCTCTCATCTACAACCTCTCATCTACAACGCCCTGGACCTTCTTCCCTGTAGCTAGCTCCTACATCAGTCCTTCTACAAAAAGGAAAGTCAGAAGAGCCATGCCCCAGCCTCTGAGGGGTTAAAGAAGGGCCTGGGAGAAGAATGTCAGAGAAAACACCACAAGCACAGGAAAATGCAGCGAGACCCCGTGAATACCGTAAATGCATTTGGGGCATACGAGAACCAAAAGATCACGAGCTGTTTACTGGAATTTAGATTTGACTGTGTATTCTGCACTCCTCTGTTCCGTCTGGCCATCCTAGAGCTGGGCTGCAGCTAAGCCACTGTCCAGTGACCCTCCTCATCTAACTCTGTGAGCAAGGTGGATCAGCTAGGCAGGTGCTGAGGCCTCAGTATGGGAGACTGAGCAGCGATAGCCAGCTCTGAACATCCTATTTAGTCCTAGGCACAGCCCTGCCCCGAGGCTTACTGACCCCACATAGTACTAGGTGCAAGTACACCAGTCAGGCCTTAAATCCACTCGGCTCCCTGCTCCTGACACTTACAAACCACCAACATCCACCCTTGAGTCCTGAAAGTCACATGGTTGATGTGGAGTCACAGGTAAAACTGATCTTTGCTTTCTTCCCAGCACAGAAACCAAGCCTGCTGTCAGGCTCAGGACCCGGGGTCTGACTCTCAGGTCCTATCATAGCCAGTGCTACATGTTGGGTCCTTCCCTGGAGCCTGTGGACTGGGGCCTCACTAAACAGGTCTAAGGAAAAAACAACCCTCAAAGCAGAATTATGTTTCCTCTTCCCAGTTCCTGTCAGTTGGGAGAGACAGAGAGGGAGAGCAACTCAACGCACAGCTCAGCTTTCACCCGTCAACAAAAGCTTTCCAAAGTAGAAAAACATTTTTCCCAGTCTAGGGGGTGTAGATTTGGGTTTGAGCTAAGGCATCTTTCAAATGACAGGCACTGACACAAACCTAACCTTGAAAATGGAAGCTATAGGCACTTGGCAGAATCACCTCCCCCAAAGTCACCTAAAATCAGACTGATAAGAAATAAAATTCAAAGGGCCATAGCCAAACACAGGGCAAGGACCTGCCTACCGGGGACTGCAACCAGCCCCATCTGTTGCTCAGGGCAGCCGGACCCTCCCTCGTTCTATCACAGCTCAAAGTAGGTTATCTAAATAAATGGGAGAAGAAATCAAGGAGATATATTAGCGTGGTGGGGTATTCGTCATCGCCTCTGTCCTTCCTTCCCCAAGAATATCGGTGATGAATTTGCAAATGGTTCTGGATTGTGACAGACCTCTTTTCTCTCTTCATTATTTATCCCTTCTCTGTGCACCTCGATTAGAGGCCACAGTGACAAATGCATGAATAAAAGGCAAAGACAATATTTGAGCAATGTGTTGTAAATCTCCCTCTACGCATTATTAATTTAAAGGAGTCCATTACACCCAACAGCTCTGAAGAGGAGAGCAGGGTAATGGGAGAATATGGCTTCTGCCCGTGGGGGTCGGAGAAAGAAAAGGCAAGACCAACCCCTTGAGGAGGGGGTGCGGGCTGTTCTTTCACCAAATCCCGAAGCCTCTCGACCACCTCACTTTTAGTTAATAAAAGAAAACATTTGCTCCCTCAGACACAATCTCATTTTGCAAAGTGGAGGACGGGTGTGATCTGAAAGGACCCCATTTTTCAGTAACTGCAAAGGCCAGGTTCTGACAGCGATGGAGACGGGGAGTGGGTGTCTCCTCTTGCCTCCCTTGAGACAGAAACACTGCTCGCACCAGGAGAGAGAAAAATGGAAGCGGGCAGAAGGTGCTGCACCAGAGCAGAGGTGTTGTAACAATGGAGTGGTCCCTTTCTTCTCCTGAAGAGAAGTCACCACAAGCCTGCTTGCTGCAAAGACCAGAACAGCACAGCTAACGGCAATGATGCATATCCCCGGGCCCAGAGACCACACGCACATCAGGGCAGCCGTGACAGCCACCGCCAAACCCTGAAGCCTGGATTTTCTTTTCCCCTGTTTTCTTTCAAAATCCCCCAAGGACGAAGCATGGGTCCCGGATCTCGACACCTGCTCTGGCAGACAAGATATGCCCACAGAGATCAATGCCATCCCTGTCCTCTCCCTGGAAATGCATCTCTTCCAGAGACCATCCTTGGGAGCCATAGGGGTATGGCACAGATTTAGGAGGTGTGGGAGAAGATCTAGAGAGGTCAGGACCTGCCAGGAGCCCATAGCTCATAGAGTCTGAAACAAGACCATAGGGAAGGCTAGGCAGCTGATCAACAGGAAACCTCCATCCACCCACATGTTATGAAGACCTAGTTTGGGAATTTTACTTGTTTTGTTTATAACCAGAGCCTCCTTTCCTTTCTTTTTTGCACAGACTTGTTTCCCTCCGTGAATTAGAAAGATTTTTTTCCCCAGCAGTTTCCATAGGGTTGGCTCTGAACTGCTTGCTGGGGGCTTTGGGCCGGCTGCGTGTACAGGCATCCTAACCTGGGCTCTGCTCATCTTCTTCTTCAGGCCAGCAAGGCTCTTCCTCTGCTGGAAGCTGTAATAAGGCCCATCTTGAGGGAATCAAGAGAACTGAAGATCCAGTTGAACCCTGGGGGCTCAGAGAAGTAGGATGCATGTCCTTCCAAACCACCTAAGGGTGAAGGCCACGGTCAGAAGGATGCTTGACGCAGAGGGTGCACCCTCGAGTCAGTGTACCACACATTCCAGCATCTTCCTCTCTGAAGTTTAAAGCTATTCCTCCGAAACATGTCGAAGTCCATCAGGAAGTGCACAACTCTGTCTCTAAAGCCCACCCACCCACCAGATTGATGGGTTAGTACGAGCTCCCTCTGCCCAAAGTGTTCATCAGCCCCCACTCCGTGGGAGAGTGCACCAGCCCACAGTGACAGCCCGACAGTCCATTTAGGGACTCGGTGGTGGATTGTCAGGCAGATGCTAATGATTCATCACCGACCCAGTCCGGTGACAGCCCAGCGGCACACACAGGCAAACAGTGGTAGGACCCAGTGGGACCTGCAACTCTAAAATCAGAAACTCACAGACAAAAGGGCTTGGGATGCCGAGGCCGGTGGGAACGAGAGGAATCCCTAGGCTGGTTTCATTTTGTATTTCCCTCATCAGCCTAATTGCTTGGGAAGCTGTGGCTTTCTTTGACACGGAGCGAGCAAGGGAAGACTCCCTGGTAACACGCTAAATCGAAAGTTGCCGATGGCGGATGGCAACGCAGATATGCACATATTAATTTGAATTTTTAAGACAAGTGCCGCGTGTTATTAATATAATTGCCAGTTGTAGAAACGGTGTATTTATTGCGTTTGCTCTATCGCTTTGCGCTCCGTGCTTCTCAATGGTACAAGGGTTACATTCAGCTGGTGTTTACTGAACATCTGACTGTTAATCAACGTAAATTAAATGTGTACTTGAAACCCTCACTTAAAGCCTGGCTAATTATTTTTTGATGCAAACAGGCTGCCTTTTCCGGAAGGGTGAATCGGGGGCTCTCCGGGGACCAAACGGTAGCAAGAGAAACCACTGCCAGCGTTGGGATCGGCCTCCAAAATGACATCCAGTAACCTTCCCCAATCCAGTTTCCTTTCAACGGAAGACGGGTCGCTTCTACTGAGCCTGCTGTGGTCCAGCCTTGTGGTCAGCCCTGAGCAGCGGAGCCTCGTGAGTCTCTGCGTATGATTTCTCACTGACTGTGTGTCGGCTGCATGTCTGCTTCAGCTGTACATAGGCCACATTCCCAGTACTTGTAGCTGGACAGAACACGACTCAAATCACATGACACAGACTCAGCACCCAGGCTTGCATGCGCTTGCATGCTTCTACAGATAAAGACACACATGCACACATGTGCACAGACCTAGCCCAGGTAAAGACCCTTGTCCCTTCCCCACTCATGGTCCTTAACCTTCCCAGATCCCGCATGGCAGGAACCCACCCACCATGCCCACACCTCTCTCCAGCAGTGGTCTGAGAACACAGAGAAGGAGAGAGGAGAAGGAAACCTGAAGATTCTGCAAAACACCGGGCAAGTTGCAGTGAGGAGGAGCTGTCTCAGGCCGACTTAACTCCCTAGATAACTAGCCAACACAGAGGCCCTTGAAAGGTGGCTTCTGTGGTCTTTTTTCTTCCCCCTTTGAAGACTCTTTAGTATGGAAGAAAAAGGAATATCCCAATGCCCTAGCACAGGTGTGCTTTAAACTATAGTTTGGTTTATTGATTGACTGATGGATGATTGATTGATTGATTGATTGATGGTATTTCATGTAGCCCAGGCTTGGCTATGTAGCCAAGCACGACCTTGAACTCCCTATTTTCAAGCCTTCACCCCACCAAGTGCGGGGATTACAGATGTGCACCACCGCACCTATTTTATTCCGGTGCTGGGGGTTAGATCGGGGGCCTTGCTCATTCTAGATGCTTACTCTGCCAACCAAGCTACCTTCCCAGAACACTGGACAGACTGTTTTCTTCTCTTAAAATTAACTTCTGTACTTTACTGTTTTTATTTTTAACATTCCTTTATGAGCATTTGTCAGCTTGTATTCCTATGTACCACATGTGTGCAGTACCCACAGAAGTTAGAAGTGGGCATCAGATCCCCTGGAGCCAGAGTTACAGATGGCTGTGAGCCACTCCGTGGGCTCTGGTTCCTTTGTAAGAGCAACAGGTGCTCTGAACCTCTGAGTCATCTTTCCAGCCTTACTCTTTGGACAGCTAGGAGCCATGTCCAATTCTGCCATCTTTGTCCAACAGGAAGCAAACACCTTTTGGAACTTGGCTTGCTCCTTCAAGCCACTCCCCAGGGAATGCATGTTTCAGGCTAGTGCAGCTTCTTGCAGGTACAGGCTTTTCATAGACTCTGCAGACAACTGCAGCCCATCTTGGCTAAGTGAGAGTACTGTCCTCTCTCTCCCCGACATGGCCATGGTGTTGTAAAAATCCATGTACTGCATCAAGACTGGACATATCCCCAGTTCAGAACTTAATCTCTTGGTCTCTTGGATGGCAAAGTCCAGAAAAACACCTCCCTGAGCTCTGAAAGCTACTTACAAGAGACTGTAAAACCTAGGCTTTGCTCTAGGTTTCAGGGTATGCTGACTTGTTTTATGTCCACTTGACACAAGCTAGCATCGTTGGAAAGGAGGGAGCCTCAACTGAGAAAAAGCCACAGTAAGATCAGGCTGTAAGCAGGCCTATAGGGCATTCTCTTAATGAGTGACTGATGGTGGGGGGGCAATGCATTATGGACGGTGCTATCGCTGGGCTGGTGGTCTTAGGTTTTATAAGCAAGCAAGGTGAGAAGAGCATGGGGAGCAAGCAAGTATTCAGCACTCTCCATGGCCTCTCCACCAGCTCCTGCCTCCAGGTTCCTGTCCAGTTTGAGTTCCTGCCCTGACTTCCTTCAATGGTGAACAGTAATATGGAAGTATAAACATGATAAACCCTTTCCACCCCAACTTGCTCTTTGGTTATGGCATTTCATCGCAGTCTAACTTCAGTTGAGGGTCCCTCTTCCTATGTGATTCTAGGTTTGTGTCAGATTGGCAAAAACCACTATGACAACCAGTGCACGGGGTGCCTGACAACCAAGCTGAGGGGCCAGCCTGCAGGAGGTTACCAGTCAGGTAAAGGCCTTGGCCCAGGCTAGCCCCCTTGGCTTGAGGCAGATTAGTCCCCCGGGTGAATCACCAGGCATTCAGCTATAAATACCAAGTCCCCTGATGTCCCAGCTCTAACCAGTGTCTGTCTCATCTCTGTGACCCCATATTTAGAGAAATGGGATGGAATGCTCCCTTTTTCTCCTGGTCCCTTTTACAGGGTACCTCACGTAGTTACAAAGGCTAGAATCAAAGCAGGGTACAAGCTACCCTCATGTAAGACACAGGGACTGTTTCCAAGTAACAGTGAGTATGAGTCCATTTCAGAAAAGCCACTGCCCCTCTTAGAAGTGAGCGTCCCAAAATCAACTGTGTCCTGAATGGGCCAGGGCCTCTCTGCTTTAATCCACAGAACAAACAAAAGCTAAGTCCGTGACTTGGTGGGTTTTCTTTAGTGAGATGGTGCCCAGCAAACCCTTGGCACAACACAATGCTCCCTGTCAGAGGCTCGGTGCCCACCTGAAGCTCATGCACAGCAGCCTAGCCAAATGAGGCAAGCCCCAGAGGGCAGTGTGGGATAAGCACTCTCCAGCAAGCCAGGCCACTTCCTCAGTCTCCCTCGGGTCAAGCTGGTACTCTGCAGCTGCCTGGTCAGTTCCAGAGACAACAGGATCTGCCTGCTCCCTGCTCTCCTCTCTCTCTCTCTCTCTCTCTCTGCCCAGGTTCTGGATCTGTCCCCATCTTGAGGAGAATCTGGATTTCTGAGGAGCAATCCTTTCTGGCAAGTAGACTTAGCTAGCTTTCTCTATTTTGAAGGAGTGGGCTTTCTCTCTCTCTCAGATCTCTATCCCCAGAGAAGTCTCTCAGTGTCTCCATCTTAATTCACCCTACAAGTCCACCTGGCCCCACCACCACTTGTATCCAGCCTCGGTCCACACACCTCAGCTTCCCAGCATTCCTAAAAGGGGGAATTCATAAGCTGTGACTGGGCTGAGCCACAAAGGACAACAGAGCTCCTACTAAGGTCTTGACCCATCCCCTACTGCCTTTCCACAAGAGAGATGCTTAGTGGGAACTGTGACCTCACGAACTAGAGAAACATAGTAGCAACAGCTGGTCTTCTGAAATGGCTTCCAACACGAATCAGGTCAAGGATGGATCTAGGAAATCTGAACAAGCATGTCTTAAGGACCCTGACTTCCTCAGAGACACAGGTGGGAGGTGAAGCTTTCCAGGTGTTCATGAGCAGCTGCTGCCATGGCTGAGATAGGTCCCGTGGGTCTCCAGAATCTGCTCTGTGGTGAGTCAGGACATGGACTGGATGACATGGAGCGGAGGGTCTTCCCTCCCATGGTACCAAGATTCCTCTGTGTGTGCCATGCTCTATCTAGTTCTCATATCTGTCGCTGTGAGAAAACACTAACCAGAAGCAACTTGGACAGTGTGCTGCTGGACAGTGTCAATCTGACACACAGAGTAGAGTTATCTGAAAGGAAGGAACCTTAATTGAGAAAATGCCTCCACAAGATGCAGCTGTAAGGCATTTTCTTGATTACTGATTGATGAGGGAAGGAGGGAGGAAGGAAAGACCCAGTCCATTGTGAGTGGTTCCGTCCATGGGTTTTCAGACCTGGGTTCTATAAGAAAGCAGGCTGAGAAAGCCATGGGGAGCAAGCCAGTAAGCAGCACCCCTCTGTGGTCTCACATCAGCTCCTACCTGTTGAGTTCCTGTCCTGACGCCCTTTGGAAATGAAGAGCAATATGGAAATATAAGCCGAAGAAGCCCTTTTCTCCCCAACTTGCTTTCTGGTCATGGTGTTTTGTTTAGTCTCAGAACAGAAGCCATAACTAAGATAGACAGGAAAAGGTTTATGTGGCTTACACAGGCTTCAGTTCATCCCTGAGGGAAGTTGAGGCAGGAACTGAAGCAGAGACCATGGAGGAATGGAAAAGCTGCTCATGACTTCCTCTGCCTTGTTCAGCTATCTTTCTTGTACATTCCACAACCTAGGGATGGTATTGCCACCGTGAGCTGGGTCCTCCTGCATCCATCATCATTTAAGAAAATGACTCACAGACATGGCCACAGCCAATATGATGAAGGCAATTCTTCAGTTGAGAGCCCCTCTTCTAGGTGATTCTAGGTTTGTGTCAGATTAGCAAAAATCACTATGACCACCAAGCTGAGGGGACCTCACGTACAAAGGCTAGAATCAAAGCAGGGTACAAGCTACCCTCATGTTGGACCACAGTGGGCAGGGCAGAGGGTAGGAACGCAGAGCTAGGCAGATCCCCCGAGCGCCACAACCAACCACTCTAGCCCAAACTGCAGGCTCCAAGCACAGGGAGAGACCACATCTTAAAATGTAAGGTAGATAGGGCTGGAACAGTGGCTCAGCAGTTAACAGCACTGCCTGCTCCTGCACAGCACCTAGGTTCAAGACCCAGCACACACATGGCATCTCATACCTGCCTGCTGTAACTGCAGCACCAGGCAACCACATGGTGCGCAAACATGCATGCAGCCAACCCTCTCACACACGTAAAAATTAACGTAAAATATTTAAGTGCCTTAGAGATAGAACTCATTCGTTATTTATAAAAATGGAGTAACTGAAAAACACACCTACCACTGACCTCTGGCCTCCATACACATGCACACATATACACACACTCACCTGCACACACATACACAGAGCAAACCAACCAACCACTAGGTGTTTCAGTTGCTCCCCCACGAAGCTGCTATTGCTTCTGTCAGAGAGAGACATGGAGAAGCCCACTGAAGGGATTACAAGAAGCTGTGTGGTGCCCTTGTGTAGGTGAATAGGAACACGAGTGTCTATGGGTTCCAACCCTCTACTTTCTCTCCTCACTGAAGACCTTGAGGTCATTCAAAGTTAATACACCCAGAAAACTCATTTGCTTGGTGAGAAAGACACACAGGCCCAATTGTCCTTTCTAGGAGAAGATGGTGGAATAGTGGAACATTCAAATGTGGCTGAGCTTTCCTGGTCACCACGGTAGCTCTCAGACTGATTACAACTCTACTGCTGATACGCTGACTTGAACTATTTCTGTCAAGAGAAGCAAGTTCTTGTTCACAAGAAGGTATCTGAGTTAAACAGTGGAAGGAACCTCCCCAGCACCTCTGCATTGTTCTTCAAGATGCTAGGGACACTACTTAATCATTTGCTGAACTGGAAAACACAGAAACTCTGTAGCAGATATTATGTCTGGGGGGGGGGAATGAAGCCCAGAGTCAGGGAGGGGCTACAGGGCACAGACTGACTGGGAAGCCTGGTACCATCTGAGATGGCTGCAAGCAATCTCCGTGGGTGCACACAGCACATGTGCTGTCCTATGTGATCAATGTTGCACTGCTCCTAAACATACCTAGCAAAGACACGGAAGCCCAGGGTTACCCCAGCCCCAGCCCTGATGAAACTCTGCCCTTTGATGATGGCAGACTTGCCATAATTGCCTTTGAGCAGAGTCCTGAAGCTTCCCTCTGTTACTTGGAAAGAGCTGTGTGTGTGTGTGTGTGTGTGTGTGTGTGTGTGTGTGTGTGTGTGTGTGCATGGTGTCTGGACATGCCAACTGCATTGTGGTCAGCTTATTGCCAAACTTCTGGGTGCTTGAGGTTGTAGATACCCTTGGTATCACCTAGGTAGAGGCAGAGAAGGGGAGTGAGGTGGTGATTGGGGTGAGCAGTGCCCCCTGTGCTGCCTGCCCATCAGTACTTTCCTATACACCCTCCCAACAGTGGAGAAGACTTGACCCTGAACAACCATGGTACCAAAGCCAAGGTGTCCCCACAACCCCAAGGGCTGGTTCCACAGAACCGAGAGTCTCTACATCTACAGACCCCCACCTCCACCCCCACCCCCACCCCACCCCAGAATAGCTGTGAGGGCACCAAAGGCCATACCCTAGAGGTGCCCTGCCCACCCCTCCTTTCCTCTGTCACATTTTGTCCTGGCCTGTTCCTGAGTGGCAGCTGCCTATCCCTGCCCCCCCCCCGCCCTATCACATCCTTGCCTAGTCTTTTCTGGATCTTTGGCAGGCACTAATCCCAGTACACACGGCTCACTGGGCAGTGTTGACTGTAGCATATCTGAAATGGACCTGGAAATGTACACTCGGTCTTTCTGGGGCCTCTGAACCCTGCTGGCCAACTCTGGGCAACCTCCTGCACCACTGGTCTTGGCTCAGTGTCAGCTTCTAGGACACAAATAGAACCACAGAGAGAACAAGAGGCGAGCTGATGACACCATCTCAACCAGGACACAGGACAGCCCACCTAACATCTAAGGGCCTGGGTCTGTGAATACACTGGAGGTACAGAAGGACCCCACTGTTTCAGCTGGACCAGGTTGGTCAGTATCTGTCCCTTGACCTCCCCACCTCCTTGGGGAACTTCTGACTTGCCTTTGTGATAACAGACACTCACTGGCCTATGCCACAGGTTTGTGGTTGCACACCAGGAAGCTTCAGGCGAGACAGCTTGCTTCAGATTCCACAGAGGAGGACTGTGGGACTGAGGACTGAGGTGCCAGCTTCCAAGCACCCTAATTTGTCCTTTAAACAATGCTCTGTGCTTGGGGATCTCCTTCTTCCCAAGACACTGCCAAGCATCAAGCACCAAGGTCCCTTCTCACAGGAGCCAAGTGGCTAGAAAGCCGAGTAAGGGCACACACAGGCACACAACCTGGAAGCTTGAGCTCCTGGGTCCAGACTCAGCATCAGTGTGCCAGAGACAATGGACTCGGGCCCCAGGTCCTCAAGGCACGCACGGTCCTGTCTGAAAATGATTTGCTGGAGAAAGGGACATCAGATACATGAGTGGAGTCCAGTGTCCCCACACTATACACACTGGTATATATACAAGACTTCCTCTTCCATTCAGGACCCCAAAGGGCCAGCATTTACAAAGCACCCTCAAACTGCTACTTAAAATGAACATATTCTCTCTCTCTCTCTCTCTCTCACACACACACACACACACACACACACACACACACACACACACACCATGCCTGACAGCAGAGTACAGCATGGTATGCTACTTCTAATGAACACTGCTTTTGTGAATCACTTTTATTTGGTAGTGATTTACACATCCACCTCCCAGGCAGCCATCTTTCAGAGTGGGAGTATTTGGTGAGAGGCTCTGAATTCCATGTGAAGTTAATAACTATCCATAGGTGTGAATAGGATGCAATATAAGCAGGGTGAGGTGCGTGGGAGACAGGAAACCCTAAAACGCACGGGGAGTAAAGTGCTTACCATTTAGAAACCTGACACACCCCAGGGGAGCTCACAGGAGATCAGCTCATGGGGATGCAGAAAGCTGCGTCCTGTCCACTGTTAGCACAGCTCAGCAGTCTCGAGCACATGTCTTCTAAGGTGATGCTCACACCTTGATGATTTGTGTGACCCAGGGGGCTGTCTGGGGACCTTCAGGATGGTAGCTGACCCCTAGGTGACGGAGCTGTTCACGTGCTGGGACGATAGGGAGCCAGGACTCACTCAGACAAATTAGATAATTAAATGGAACCCAACTAGATAGATTGCACTTTGTAAATGAGATTATCAAGAACCTTTGTGGGCAGCAATGACCTCAGTGTCTCCGCAGCTGAAGCCGCACTCAACCGGGGAACCCGTTTTCATCTGGCCAGCTGGTGTTGGCCTGGAGACCCAGGGACACACTATGCCCATCCTTCTGATGATGTCTGCGTGGTAGACACGGGAGACAGGGAGTGGGGAAAGGTGCAGAAGACTCTGCTGACCCCGGAGATGAACACTTGGTTCAGGGACACTGGAGGTCCCAGTCCCCTCAAGGACAGCTGGGAAATTTCTCTACAGATTCCAGCCCAGGCTACTGCACAGAGTCCTAGCCCACCTGCCAGGGTCATGGGAGACCCAGGCTGGGAGAGACACGCACAACACACAGCATGGCCACTCTGCCCCTGGAGTCTTGGAGGCCCCTAGCTGGTAAGAATATGCCCACAAGTAACGCTTCCAGCCCCTGAAGTGGGCACAGTGGTATATACAAGCCAGGAGGCAAAGGTAAGAGGGTCAAAGGCAATAGGAGCCACACAATGTGAGTGTTCCCAAAAGAAAACCAAAGCCACCTGTCAAGTCTGGGAGGGGCCAGCAGTACCTGGCCCAATGTCTCTGCTGTGACACATCAGCTCACTGTGTCTACCAGAGCACACTCACTGTGGTACTCCAGGAGATTCTTCCTGTGTGGCATCTTGGGATTTCAGCTCCCGTGGGTAGGGAGAGCAGGTGTTCTCACAGTGTGGGCTACTCCCCAAGCAGCCAGCAGCAGGCAATGGCAGTCAGGGAGTCACCTGCCAGCTGCCTGGACCTCAGACAGGGTTTTACAGGTTGATCAGGCCAAGGCAAACGAAAGAAACTTTCCAACCCCCCCCCCCATGTGACTTCTTACCTTATGCATGGCTCTTTATGGGTGTGTATGTGTATGTCTTGGTGTGTGTTTGTATGTTTATAAGCACACATGCATGTGTATGTATGTACATGTGTTTAAAATTCAGGAGACAACTTCAGTTGCCAAGTACCACTCCTCTGGCTCCATCCTTTCCTCTTTTTTCCTTTTCCTTAAGACAGGGTATCTCACTGGCCCAAGTAGAGTAGGCTGGCTGGCTGTGAACCTCAGGGATCTTCCTGACTTCCCTGCCTCAGACCTGGGATTACACGTGCATACCACCAGGCCTGGCTTTTTCTGCATGTGTTCTTGGGATCAAACAGCAGGTCCTTTACCAGCTGAGCCTTCTCCCCACCTCAGTCTACAGCTTTTATCTTTCCAGCTGAGACCTTGGTGTAACCCTGGGGGAGGAACAAGAAGGGAGAATAGGCTTCCAGGCCTTACCTGTGCATTTCCTGCCTTCGCCGTGTGGGCAGCAGAAGGGACCCTGGGGTTGAGGTAACATGGGACATCTGGGTCCCAAATTTCTGTTCCTGGATAGTTCTTGAGGCCATGAGATTGAGAAACAGAAAATAGTCTTTGAAGGGCTAGCTCCAGCCCATCTATACCTCAGGCTGTATGCAGATCAGGGTCCAGCCAGGGTGCTGAGTGCCTGCGATAGACTTGGGGAGAGCTGGGAGTTTTCACTTGCCCTTTACACACAGCCTGAGTGGCCTCCTCTTCCTCATCTCCTCAACCATCTGGCTCAACCACCATTATCCTGGATGGAGTCGGGGTCTGCACTGACAAGAGGATTGCTTGTGGCCTGAACAAGCACTGAGGGGTCTTCCTGTTTCACACAAACATGTTGGATCTGTGAGGCTGGGCTGCTGACCCTACTCTGGGAGCTGTGTGTCCGAGTCTAGGCTTATCCAGGTTCACCCCACATGTGGCTAGGACCTGTTTCCCTTGGGAACTCAGGTCACCCACCTTCCAGAGCTGCTAGGTTCCCGTGAGGCTGACTCCTGGGTAGGGTGCTCTCAGCGCCCCTCAATGGGCAGTGGTGGCCAGGCATGTGCTGTCCCAGGAAGGTGAGACAAAGATGGTGCTTCTGGGCCTCCCTCACTGTGCCCGAGTCGAGAAGGCAGGAGCACCTCTTCCCCCTGGGTTGTATCCACAGAAGCCAGCAGAGACATTGGAAGGCCCAGAGTAAGGAAGAAGTAAAATAGAGCTCAGTGGATCAGGCAGGCAGGGGGAAAGTCTAACATGACTGAGTCTATATCAAGCCCAGCCCAGGGGCCCAGGCTCTCTTCCCATATAAACATTCTCACAGATTTCTTGTTACTTTAGGACCCTGGGGAGAAGCTCCAGAGATATGTAAACCACGCAGTCTCCGCTTGCTCCCTCCTTAGACCAGGACTCAGATCCTTCTTTCCCTGGCAGCCCAGATGCCCTTTTGCAAGCTGGGGACAGACGTGGGGCCTTTCCCTGAGCCTGGCTACTCAAGTTAAAGGTTGGGGGGCACAGACCATGACATGGTGTAGGCTTAGATATTCTTTTGTAAGAAGAAAAGGGACAGAGAGTTGAAGAGCCAGCCATGTAAGCCAAGTGGAGGCTGCAGCCTTCCATACACCTTGGGGCCTCTGAGTGCCCAGTGCCCTGAATCCTGATTCCTTGACAGGTGAGGAGATTCCTCTGTCACAACCTACAGCCTTGTCTGAACTGACCATATTTGCCCATGTGGGCAGGACACCAACCAGGGAGGCCAAGCAGCCGATGAACCAAGAACCTAAAACATTCGGTCCCCCTTGCAACCACACTGATTCTTCCTTATGGAGGCACAGACCCTGGTGCCACTGCCTGTAGCTGCTGAGCCACCAACTCACTCTCCCTTCCTATTTTTATTTAAAATGACAGGCCACCAGAAAGACAGACTTCAAGCTTCTGTGTGCATGCAGGAGTCCACCAGCCCCCTGCGTGATCTAATGAGAAACAGCCTATATCCAAGAAAACATTTAGGATTCCCTAACAAAAAAGCTGCTGCCAAGAGACTTTCATCCCGCCTCGGGGTGCCATGCATGGGGAGTGTGAGATGGCAGGTGGCTATTCCAGCCACCCAGTGCCCTGGGCTAACCCTCTCTCTTCAACACATAATACAATACGCAGGGCCTCAGCCAAACTGTTAAAGTAATTTCCTCTGTTCAGAACCCTTTGCCCCTTCCGATAGTGCTTGCTCTCAGCTGCATGGGTGGCATGTAATTATATGAATTTCCTGGGCTTCCCGGTTGGTAAGGTATATTCAGGTAAATACCTGTTCTCTTGGGAGCAGGAGACATGGAGATCCAGATGTTGCTGGGCCATGTGTGTTCACACCAGACTGCATTTCAGAAAGATGCAGATAGACTGAGGCCACTCGTCCCAATGCCTAGACCTGCACACCGTGGGCATCAGCGTTGGCTACCTTCCCTGGATGAGATTGGTCCCCTAACTTCTTGTATTCTGTCCACTAGCATCATACTGAGACCCAGAAGTAGTTTTGCTAGAAAGAAAAAGGCTTCCAAGGGACAGCATGAGATAGAACAGGAGGTCTCCGGTCAGATTTGGTTCAACAGATCAAGGGGGCCCCCGTGCTCACCCCAACTACACAGACACAGCTCCCACATCCAGGGGGATGCTCATTGTTACAGCAACCAGATGTTTCCACTCGGTTTTGCAAATCTGCTCCAGGCCTAATCGTTGCTGTTTGTTCTAGAAATCAAAAGGTCTTGCCTGGCTGCGAAAGACACTTGACCGCCACCCGCCCCTTCCCCCTCCTGGAGGCCCAGACCCATGAGCGCCTCCAGACAGGAGGAGGGGTGGATGCTAAGGTGGCTTTTGGTTTCTCAGCAGCTCAGCTTTGTAAGCCTTAGGCAGCTCCCAGAGACTGGTGGCTGGAAGCCTGTGCTTGTCTTGGACCAACCACTCTGTGCCCCTAGTGCTGAGTGACCCTGGGTAGTGGCATACAGTGTGACCCCCCAGTTTTTAAGAAAATGGCAAGCATAGTTTATGTTTTCTTCCTTGGTGGGCCTGAGGGCCACCGGCTCCTGAGGGCCAGGAGGATCGAGTATATAGCATTGCTTCCACACAGGGCTATCTGAGTCAGGCTAGGTCCTTCCCTTGGCATCCCTGTGAGTCACTGAGGAAGGACCGCCACTATCCCCAAGCTAAAGGGGGGTGGGACTGGAGAAAGTTCTGAGCTCACCTCACATACCCTGTTCTGCTCTCTCCTCCCCTCTCTCAAAAGCCAAGCTTGGCAAAGCAGAAAGGAATAGGGCCATTCATTTCCACAGAATTTATCATCTCCTTAACAGGCAGAGCCTCTGTGGCCAGGGTGTTATTTACACCTCATCCAGATGGACGGACATGGCAACTCCTGGCTCCCGACTCCACAGTCGGGCGTCCGAGGAGGGTCCAGACGGAGGCCAGGCCGCCTTTGATATCTCACTGATAACGTATTGTACAATTAGATCAATTTGACAATTCCCATTATGGCTGATAAAATATTTATCGAGCCTTGGAGATGATGTCTGATCTCCGTGCCATTTGTTCTGCTAATGGGGGGAGGCTGACGAGGCTGCAGACAGCGCTCCGAGCCGGCTCCTCATACCCTCCTCCCCATTAGGTTTGCAAATTGCCAGCACCAGTCATAAATTACCGTCCAGCCCCGCGAGATTGATGCCGAGCTGACAGGGCAGGTGGGTGACTTGTGATGACATTGTTTCATGGAGGCATTAATCACGGGGGAAAGAGAAAATACCCTCAAATTGGCCCATAAGTCTAAATATTAAGGAATGAGAAACAGGCAGCCAGAGGATGGGTTTAGCAAGAGCTGGGGATTGGAAAATGGAAAAACATTTTCTATTATTTAACAAATCATCTTAATAATTTCCAGTGTTTTTCCTCAGAGTTCCGTTGTGACCCAACAGGCTAGTCCACTCCTGCGGCACATCAGCCATCCAAGATGCAGATTATACCTTGCCAGATTACACCAGCCTCTGAGGCTGCCCTGGCCATGGGACCGTGGGACGCTGAACTGAGGGAAAGGGATAGACGCAGGGAGAACGGTGGGCATACCAGTGTTCCTACTCAGCTGCTTGAACAGCCAGGACCATCTTCAAGACAGACTAGATTTTCTACAGAAGGGATGGATGCCTTGACATGACTAGGGAGATAAAGCCCATCAGGCCCTGAGATGCACACTCCAGAACCCAAATAAGCACCAGACACACCATGGGGTCTGTGAAGGGTTCACTCCCATGTCTACCTTCACACCTGGGTTGAAGGAGCTACAAACATGCCCCCACACATTAATGTGGAGTGTCTATACTGTCTCCTCCTTTACAGCCCTGTGCTGGGGCTCCTCGGATAAAATATCAGTGAGCGGGGGGGGGGGGTGGTGGAAATAAATGGCCCTTAATGAATTGCCTCTGAGTTAGAGCCCCAATGCGTTTTTAATGGCAAATGAAAAAATAAACTTGTCAATGAGAGACTAAGCTGTGGCAGAGTGTCTGGTCCTCCACAGAGAACTACGGGGAGGGGCTGAGGCAGAGAGACCAAGGCTGGGATCCCAGACGCTGTCCCTTCCTTAAGGGCCCACACATCTTCCCATCTTCCCAAGGCCCCTAGGCCCATCCTGAATTTGGGGCCCGTGTGAGGCTCCAGTAGCCACATTTTGGCTCTGAAGGCTGCAGCGCAGAGTAATTAAATTAAATTGATGCTGTCCCTGTTTTTGAGGCCACCCTTGATTTAAGGCCAGAAAAGGAAGCAATTAAATTTAATAAAAACCAGGTTCCTGAACGACGATATATAGCAAGTGTGACCATCCGGAGACTGTACTCGCCGGGGAGAGGCCACTGTGGGTGCTTCCAGCCTATACTGGGACTGAAATAAAATAATGATAGAAATAAAAATAATAATACTAATAAATACTAATAAATAATCCCCTCTTTGGGCCTCCGAGTCCCTAACTCACTGATTTAAAATGTCCATGTGGATGACAGTTTTGTTTAAGCCAGACTCCAGCAGACCATTCTTGGAGAGAGATTTGTAGCTGGCCAGTGTCAGCAACTCGGGGCTGACCCTTGTGACCAACAGTCATGATTAACAGTGGCCTGTCAAGGCTCAGGGGTCAGGGTGCACAATCCTCGGGCTAGAGAAGGGTCAGGGCTGAGACAGGAAACGAGAAAGGCTGTGTGCTATTCCACATACGGCTGCCTGCCCAGCCAGATCGCACTCACCCAGGAACCTTCCCCCGGATGGAAGCAGCAGCTCCTAGATGCAGGCTGGACACACTCAGTTATAATTGGTTGTGCTTGTGGTCCCCAGCACTGAACAGGAAAGGACTAATCCCCAGCCCACAGGAGGAGGGCTCCGGGTAACAATGCAGTGTTATATAGCAGCAGTGAGCGGTCATACTGACTGTCCCCAACATAGACCACTGCTTACCAAGTCCCAGAAGGATGCAGGGCAGAGAGGTCTCCAGCCCAAACTAGTTCCACTCCTGCTGGTTGCTCCATCCAGCTGGCTCTGCCGGCTAGGAGACCAGCATGCACAAAAGCCAGAAACCACCATCAGTCTGCTGCCTGCTTTGGGCAAAGGCGCACGTGATTCATTATTTAAACATGGGTCTCTACACCCTGGGGTCATGGAGAGCAGCCTAGAGCCCTGCTTCTGGCACAGGTCTCTGTCCAAACCATGGGTCTCCTGGGAGGGGTGGGTTCTTTGACAGGCTGGGAGAGTTGCTAGTGCCACATTTCTGACAGGCATGGCTCCTGGGCAGGAGAGCACTCCATAGCAGAACAATGGCCACCAGGCTGAGGCATCTGCCCCAAGACCATGCAGCCCACTATGATCTGCCTCCCCCTCGTAACAAAATCAAAATGCTGTAAAGTTGCTGATGCGTTAGCCAATCTACATGGATAAATCAGACTGGAATCTCTGAAGTCCAGGCTCCAAAGCCTCCTTCAACGGCGGCCCTGTTTTCCAATCCCAAAGGGCAAAGCTGAATGCCTGCCACACACAGGAAAACTGGCTGAGGGGAAATAAAGACCTTACAGGGGATGGTTCTCACCTTTCCCTCCTTATAGAAGTTCGAAGAAATGGTAACACACAGTCAATGAGCTATAAATCTGCCAACCAACCTGTGGCAGGTGTGCCCTGCTCAACCTTCAAAAACTCAACATGAAACAAACTAAGTGACCATGTAGGCAGGCACCACACCCAAACACAGGCAAACGCTACCCACTGGGCCATCCAGGCAGGCACCACACCCAAACACAGGCAAACGCTACCCACTGGGCCATCCAGGCAGGCACCACACCCAAACACAGGCAAACGCTACCCACTGGGCCATCCAGGCAGGCACCACACCCAAACACAGGCAAATGCTACCCACGGGGCCAGGGCAAGAAGGCCTTTGGACCTTCCAGAATCTTGTCTCTCACTCCTCACAGGGCACAGGTCTGGGTCTTGCCAGGTTCGCCATCTCCTTTACAGCCAAACTTTGGCCACATCTCACAAGCATCTCCCACTGCCTAGCATGAGAGTGGGGTTTTCACCCTGTGCTGGGAGGGAAGCACACTCCCTTCTTGAGCATGTGAACTAACCTTTAGGATGTGGGTATGGGCACCCCCCAACTAGTTCTGGGACCCAGAATTAGTGTCACCCTGGGCCAGCCATAGATACCTGTCCCTTTAAGGCCCAGGATCTCAGCTTTGTGTATAACTGGTGGGTTCTGCTTTCAGCTCCGGTGTCCGACAGACACAAGCTTTAAGCTTATCAAAAAAAAAAAAAAAAACCAGCGAAGCAAGCCACTTTGTTGGGTTAGATATGGATTCACAGCACATACCAAGACTGTTGAGGACAGGGTGGGAGTGGCAGTAAGAAATGGCAAGAGACATAAAAGATTATTTGAAAAAGAGCGTAGGGTCTTTTCCATTGCCAACCAACATAGACAAACCCATGGCCATAAACAGTGTGAAGGGAAGTAGGCCTGCCAGCCAGAATCCCCCTGTAAGAGTCATTAGTATGCAGAAACTCTGCAGGATACTTGCTCTCTGGTCAGCTCTACACACTTATGTCACTCGCATGACCCGATCCTGGAGCACCTCAGCACATGAGTGTCTATAGCACATTCTGGGGCTGCTGGATGGCCAGCTCAGAGCTGAGGCCCTCTGGAATGGCTGAGAAGGAACTGAGAAACAGGCATTCTAGCTTGGAATATTTCCATTAACTCCTGTGGAAAGTCATACACCTGGGTGGAAGGTGAACCATGCCTGGGTTGGGGGTCAGTGGAGTGGGGGGTTAAGAAAGCAGTCTATTCCACACATGGCTTCCAGCCATGCGCACCAGGATGCCTCCCCAAAGTGACTCTCTAATAATTCCTCTTGACTGAGTTGACTCCAGCCCCTAGCTGCCCACAGGCCCTGAATCCAGGTAGGGCCATGTGCCATTGGCCTCACCAGCTGCCACTGCTGTTCCTAGAGCTTCCCTCATACACAGAGCTCTGTAGGATGAAGCAGGCTAACCTACATTCCTGGCTGAGACTGACAGGCTTAAGTCAAAATCTGTACCTTGTGATCACACATGCTGAGTGATGGCCAGGTCAGAGAGAGACGAGCCAGGCCTCTGCTCTGGATCCTCTGGATCGTTAGGCTAGGAAGGACACCTCAGGGACAGTCAGGGTCACCCATACCTTGAGCCTAGACTGGAGAAGGATCCCTACTTCCCACACTGCCTTTCTCTGACTCTATTTCCCCATCTGTAAAATGGGATGAGATTCCTTCTTCCAGTGTTAGTTACCTCATCTATTGGAAGACTACCTTGCAGGGCACAGTAAGCCACCTGAGGCTGTGGCTGCCCTCTGTACTGCTCTTCCCAGACAGGAGCAGTGGGAGAAATGGCTTGGAATTTGGGTCAGGTCCCAGCATCCCTGAGCCTAGGGTTGCCCAATCACCCAGCATGAGACTTGTGACAAGAGAGGCCCAAGGGGGCGGGACTTGTGTGCTGGGGTGGGAGCTTCAGTCATCTCTACGGCAGAGTTGAGCCTGTCAGAAGCCAAAAGGTGGGGTGTCATTTGGGAATTAGCTCCTGAACCTCTTCCTCTGTCCATAGCAGCCAGCCAGTCTGACCTTTAGTCCTGGAAACTACATGCCTTTAGGAGGCCTTAACAGCTGCCCACTGGCACCTATGGGCAAAGAGACCAGGGGGAATTTATTGTGCGGCCCAACAAAGACCAGTTCTTCCCTGTTTTCCAACTCAAAGTGACCACATAGAGGTCACTGTGACCACGGAGGGTCCTAGATATGGTTGGTCCAGATGCCAACTTAGCTGCATCCAAGACTGTCTACCTGTCTCCCTGGACCACAGCTTCCATTCCTGTGACACCTCTCTCTCTTACTGGGTGTCCTACGCTGGGGTCAGGACATGGGTACAGGAACCATGGGACTCTTACACTCAGAGGCATCAGCACTGCTGCTCTGCCCAGTACAGGATGACTTGAGGCTGGCAGTCCCACGGTGAGCCATTCAAGGACCCCCTTCCTCCCAGGGGGCAGATCGAGAGCCTCAGCCCCACCCACCCGGTGTCCTGTGCCTCTTGGACAATGTAGGCACACAATGAGATTGTGCTCTCCTGCACCTGGGCTCTCTGTCTCAGCTGCTGGGGAAACAGAAGGAAATCCTTGGGCTCGGGTGCCCACATATATATAGCTCCCCAGCACAGTATTTTACAGTCCCCACGACCCCACTCTGGGTCTGGGTCTGGGTCTGGGTCTGGGGGATACCAATGAGTAATCTCAGAGGGGGTATAGGAAGAGAGGGTATAGGGGCGAAAGAGCAAATTATAGAGAGCCAAGGATGTCTGTGTCCAGCTCGGTGGAAGTTTGGACTGAATGGCACAAATACCCTGTGTCCCGGGTAACCCGACCCTGTAATTATGGCTAAGCCCTGGGAGGGTGTGCAGGGCCCACAATGTCTACACTTGGAAGCTGGGTGAAGAGACCCCTAATTGCCACTGCCATGGCAGGGTGCATTGAGTCAGGTGGGCTCGGGTTACCCGGGCTCACAGCTGGTGTGTCACCTGCCTCTGCAGAGAGGGAGGCTCTGCGGAAGCCAGGGGCACTACAGCCACTCTGAGGGGCAGAGTCGGTTTCTGACCTTGGCAATGACTGCTGAGGCTCTGGGTGCATTGAATTTGCTGTGAGCCCACACTCCCAGGACGGCGAGATCTCATTGTTTGCCCTCAGATAAGAAATGTAGGCTCATGTGTTTTCTTTCCTTGAGAAAATGTCAGGTCCCTGGACGGTGTCTGCCAGACAGGAAGTGCTGGGTGCGGAGGGAAAAGGCTACCCCCAGTCCACCCTTCCCACCTCTCTAGGATCTGCTGGGCCCTCTCCCTTGTACCCAGTTGGAGACTCAACTCTGGTTGGGGCCTCTCCTTGGGGTCTCCTCGCTGCTCTGGAATCGGTTTCTGCCGCCCTCCAATAGGAGAATGACCCAGGCATGTAGGGAAGGTATCCTTTCTCCCAGCCACCCCTGACCCAGCTGGTAACTGACATGTGGACACCGGTCTCCCAGGCCCTGGCCTGTGGGTGGTCGGTGGCCCCGGGCCACACTAGCAGCTTGGCCGCCTAATCTTTGACTAATTCGAGTCCATCCCCTCTGCTGGCTCTGAGAGAGGTGGGTCCCGGGTACCCCCACGCAGGCTCAGCGATCAGGCCTTAGCAGAACAAAAGGTGGCCCTGTTTCCGCCTCTGCCTCAGCTCAGCTTAAGGACATTTTTCTCATTTTTGACCAGCTAATGTCTTGAAAAAGAAACATAAGTTGTCTGATCGCTTTAAGTTTAATCCTCACCTCGTCTGCCCAACACTGTCGGTGACCAGGCTGACTTCACCTTGTCGATGGGGTCAAGGTCCTTCAGGCTCTCTAGGTCTCTCTCATAGTCATTACTCCCATTTCCCCACTCAAGGGAGGCAGGTCCCACAGACCTCAGACAGCCTCGCAGTTGAGCTTGCAATGGACCTGGCTTCTCTAGGGCAGGAAAGTAGGTTCTGCAGACGGAGTGCTTTGTCCCACACCGACCCCCGGTGCTGCCCAATGATAGCCATATCCCCAGCCCAACACAGCATCCAGCATGTCATGCCTTGTATACCCAACTCACTGGCTGACCAACTCTGGCTTTAGAAACCTAGATGGCTACCTTAGCCATGGATCTTTCTAGAACACCGTTGCTCTTCGCCAGGCTAGTTCCACTCTAGCCTTTCAGGTACGCTGGACACCTGAGAGCAGCTTCTTTCCCTCCTGACTCCACACCTACTCTCTAGAGGCACAGCAGGACACCTTGGCCCCCAGGACCCAGGTTCTAACTGCAGTTGGAACCAAGATGGTGGCTGCCCTCCTGATCGGGGCTGCTCTCAGACAGGTTGACTATTTTCCCATCAAGGTGATGTCCAGCTCCCTGGGGAAGGAGGAGCTTCCATTAAAAGGTCGAGAGCCCCTCATCTTCCTCTCCTCGACTTCTCCCCCTTGTCTTCTCTCCCCCACCCCTGCCCCCCACATCTTCTGCCCCTGTCAGGCAGCACAACCTCTCCTTGAGATCCTCACTTCCACTGTCCTCTGGGATGGCAGAAAGTTCATACACTGGGACCAGCTGGCTTTGTCACCTCTAGCTGTCAGTCAGTCTCTCAGGGAAATGGAGAGAAATCAGATAGGGCTTAGCACAATTGCTTAGGGCTTACAGGGGGCCTCGGTGAGGACCAGGGATGGTCACTGATGACCACTCCCATTGGTGATGGATGCTGAGAAGCAACTCCTGACAGCCCTGCCTCCAGTGACTGCAGAGTTATTGTGGAAGGCCCTGCATCTACAAGAACAGCGAGCATGGGTGAGAGTCTAGGTTTTATAATTGGATGTTTCTGAAGAGACGCCTCAGGGAGCCAAGGCCTACTGTCGTGTCCACTCCTGATCCCCCTCCTGAATACAGCTTGTCTGAAGACATTGTTGAAAGAACTCCTCAGGCCTGAAAACACCTCACCCTACTTTGATAGTGTCAGAGGCTTAGGATACTTGGAATCAGAGCCTGGGACGGCCTTCCTCTGTTACACAAAGCTCTTTCCACTAGAGGCCTGACACAGATGTCTTCTCCGGTATACAGGCAGGTATACCCTGGCCTGGGCATACCTGGGGGAGGCAGGCTGTGCTGCTAACACACTGGGGCCTTGGGGCTGCTAGCTGACTAGTCAACCTTAGTGATACTCTAGGCTCAGGACCACTCACTCACCTACCCAGGCTGGTCAAGACACACGAGGCCCCACACTGACACCCACAGACACACAGGCTAAACTCTCTTAACCCCACTGAGGTGCTTCCTGTCAATACACAGGGTCCTGTACAGTTAGTAAAGTATCAACTGCAGACCCATTTCTCGCACCGTAGGAAATGAGTTGCCAGCAGCTAGGACCCTGAATGTGTACTTGGCTGGGCTGCCCTGTCCTGCTTCTCAGGCTTTCTGTCTTCATTGCTGTTTCCCCTGAACCCACTCCCAGAGCCCCATGTGGATATGCTCCAAGGACAGAGGCTGGACCAAAGAGGTAAGAATGATTCTGCTTTAAATGAACCATGTACTCTCTGTAGAGGTATTGATGCCTCCAGACAACAGTAGGCACTGTACAGCTCTAGAATCCTCTGGATTTCACCGGTTCCAGATGTATACAGCGATGTCATAGGAGGAAAGCCGGCAAGACAGAAAGGATGGGAGAGGCATCTGGAGCAGATTAAAGATACATCTACCACCTTCACCTATCAAAGATCAACCATCACCCTCCCCTAGCCTCCGGGATCTGCAGTGGCAAACTACACATTGTGAGAACTCTCCCTGAAGCTCAACCACTTGGTAGAATAAGTGTAGCACTCTAGAAGGTTCTAGAAAGTTCTGCAGGCTTCTGGAATGTTCTAGAAAATCCCTGTGTTCTAGAACTGCCCTCAAGGGCCTCAGGTCCAGCTCTGAGCAGGCCCACAGCCCCTTTGGCTCCTTAGCAGCTTTCCCTTCTGCTCAGAATGCAATCCTCCATGTCTGTCTGCTGGGCATCCATGCTGCCCTTCATTCTGGTTCCAAACTTTACCCTCTGCATCCCAACATCCTGTCGGCCCACGCTACAGAGACCAGAACACAGACTCTAAACCCTAAACTCAGATGAGTAAGTTTAAACCTTTAGAAAGTGCCCTAATACCCCATTGTACCCTTGATTGCTCCTTTCCAACTATATAATTAGCATGTAAAGAACTCTCTCCTCTAAATTAAATGGCAGTAATTGGGTTTTCAAAAAACTAATTTAAATCCTAAACCCTTTGGAAAAAAATTGTCATTGTTTACATATTAAATGGACTAGCATTTTAAGTATTATGGACTAATTTAACAGCTTATCTGGAACATAGGAGAGAAGCAAGGGAGAGCTCACTGAAAGCCTGGGACTGGGGAGGGCTCCAAGAAGCCCATCACTCAGAGAGCACAAGGTGGGGTTGGGGGGGTGGGTGTTCCAAAGCTCTGAGGTTTGCTGAGTTAGGAGCCCTAGGCTGCCTGAGCTTCACAGGACCCACTGAGGTACCTGCCTATATGGCGGTAGGTATGGCTGCCACCCATACCTACAATAGGGGCCATCTCTTACTACCAGGGACTAACCGGAGACCAACGTGGGATCCTCTCCTCCAGTGGTATGAGAATATTTGCCTATTGTTTCTAGAATTTTCCTATTAGATTAATTCTAATATTACAAGGATTTGCATGTTGAGAGAGATATGCATTTAAATTGTTTCACTTAAACCAACTAAAAAGAGAGAAATGTCTCATTTCTTCATGAAAGGATAAAAAATAATAACACTCCCAATCTCTCTTTAATCTAGTAATGTGATAATATTACAAAAAAAAAAACAAACCCTTTTTGTTTTCCCTTTAAACTTGAAAAAAAATGACTTTAAGTTTCCCTCAAAGAGGGAGAAAGTCAAAGTGGGCAACAAAAAGAGTGTTTAAAAGTGAAAAGGAAGCCAGGCATGGTGGCACACGCCTTTAATCCCAGCCCTTGGGAGGCAGAGGCAGGCAGATTTCAGAGTTCGAGGCCAGCCTGGTCTACAACGTGAGTTCCAGGACAGCCAAGGCTATACAGAGAAACCCTGTCTCGAAAAACCAAAAAAAAAAAAAAAAAAAAAAAAAAGTAAAAAGGAACCTTGCCTCTCCAGATGTTTTGGGATATTTGGTGGGGAGAGCAAGGTTAGTACATACAAAAAAGTAATTGCAGATGCTTGGTTGTGGCAGGTAAGAGCAGCAGTGTGAGCCACACCTAGCTACACGCCCTGGAAAGAGAGTAAACCTGGTCAGCATTCATTCCAAATGCTGGGTTCCTAAAAGGCTGCTCTGCCTCTCTGGAGCCCTGCAGCAAAGCAAAGAGTCCAGAAAGGATGGGGAAAAATAGCATGGAAATAGGGAGACCTCATCTCTACACACAGACACAGCATCGCTGCCAAGGGTGAAGAGGAAAGCTGGAATGTCTCCATCTTCTACACCAGAAACCAGACACTGTAGTTGGGAAATCAAGACTATCCTACAAGTTAGAAAGGTTAAAAGGAGGTGCCACATTGTTCAACCAAACAGATACAAGGGTTCCCCTGGAGGCAGAAAAGAGGTGAGTGAAGGGAATACTTCCCTAGCCCCCCAAAATCTCCAGGATATTTCACAGTAAGGAGGGGTGGCACTAAGATCAGAAGCCAGCTCGATGCTCCTTACTGTGTACCCGACTGTACCAGGAGCCAGCTGCTTCTGGAGTCCTTGTATTGATGTGGTATTAGAGTGTTCTTGCAAAGGCCACCCTGGAGGTAAGAGACATAGGGAGTGCACAGTGGCCCCTGTGGCTCCTGTGGCCCCTGTGGCCCCTGCTGCCCCTTTTCCTCTGGACCCTGACTGATAAGGCCTCGTGCAGATTGAGGCCTCAAAGCCCGTATACCTTCATGCTGAGGACACAAGGAACCTTGGGGAATGGCCAGGCCAGAGTCAGGGTAAGGACAGAGGGGCCTGTGAGCTTTTCACTGAGATCAGCAGCCTCATCATTACCTCCCCCCAAGACCCCTAAAACCCTGGGTTATTGGGCACGCAACCAGGGGCCTGCAAGGTACATTCTGGTTATGTCAGTGGGGCTTAAGGCCTTAGCTCTTTTTTCAAATGGTGGTATAGAAATTTCTGGGCCACAGACGGTATCTCCCATCCTTCCTTGATTCTTGAGGAGTCTATTACATAGCTAGCAGGTGAGGTCATGTCCTCTGAGCCCTGCTGACTAGAAAAGCTAGTGGCCCCTTAAGGACCACAACGTCACTGGTGGGTACAGGGATGTAACCCTCCACTGGCACTAATCCCATGTGGGGTAGGGTGGGGCCTCCAATTCTTACTCTTGTGTGTTTATATATTTTTATGTAGAATAAGAATCTGTTATCTCATCAAGAAGAACATATCCAGGGACTCAGGCAGGCACAGCCGATGCCGCAACTGCTCAGAAATAGCAACTCAACAATGACACTGCCTGCAACTGCAAGACAGGGACACAAAATTGTCCCCTAGGGGCCAATACAACAACAAAAGACTCTCTACCCAGGTACTACCCAGGCCCCACATGGCAGCTTGCCAGCTAGGTATTCCCAACAGACTCAGTCTCCATCCTTTCTGTCCTTAACCACTTACACCCCAGCAGCAGTAGAGACTGCTTAGAAACCTTCTGAGCATGGAGTTGGGGAGCAGAAGGAACAGCATTTCAGAGATACTGTGCAAATCTAGAGATCTATAGAGTGAAGGCGACACAAGTAGGAGTGTCTGAGCCAGGCCTCTAGGTATAAAGGCACCTACTATGCATTACTGTATAGATGGACCTCACAGATACCACGGGGACACCGTGCTGACAGCCTGGCCAATCAGGAGTAAAATTTCACCATCAAAGCCACGTAGCGTGCTGGGGCCCGGGCTGTTTCAGTGTCTTTACTTTCCACAGTTACTCAGGCAACATAGTGAATAGAGAAAGGCATAGAAGTGACCTGGAAATAGTTTAGACTTGGTTTCACGTGGACAGAAACAGGAAGTGAAGGTATAAGAAGCCATTGAGACCATATGTGATGGTTTGCATATGCTCAGCCCAGGGAGTGGCACTATTAGAAGGTGTTGGAGTGGGTATGGCCTTGTTGGAGTAGTTGTGTCACTGTGGGTATGGACTTTTTAGACCCTCATCCTAGCTGCCTGGAAGCCAGTCTTCTCCTAGCAGCCTTTAGATGAAGATGTAGAACTCTCAGCTCCTCCTGCACTATGCCTGCCTGGATGCTGCCATGTTCCCACTTTGATTATGATGGACTGAACCTCTGAACCTGTAAGCCAGCCCCAATAAAATGTTCTGTGTGAGACTTGACTTGATCATGGTGTCTGTTCACAGCAGTTAAACCCTAACAAATACACGTAGGACATACACCAGGTCCCTGCTGCCCTTCGGACTTCATGTTCTTTGTTTTCTTTCTGTCATCACACATCGGTCCCTGTGATGCAAACTGTGTCAGCAGAGAGACCTCAGTTTCCTTTTCCCTTTAAACCACTCAGAACTGAGACTTTAGTGGTAAGTCCTAAGGCTTCATTCGTTCCATGGAAAAAGTGTGGTGGCCCTTTTCTCAGGAATTGGCTACTTAGGTAGAGGTTCCAGAAAGGGTCCCTAGACACAAGGAGCCTCTTGATAACTGCCAAACCCAGAACCTGACCTTTAGCGCAGAACCCTCCCTAGGGGACCTCACACCAAACCTCACTGTTCTGGATATCCAAGCCTTTGAACAGGAAGCCAGAACCCTCACGTATCCGTGCACCGTGATCCTATGCTAGCCTCTGTCCCAGTGTTCCATGGTATCCCAGAATGCTCAACATCCACAGGGACCCTCTGACTTTCCCACTCTCATGGGGAAACCTACTCAGAGAAGCAGATGTAATATCTTCATGGGCTGTGGGCACGGCCAAGAGTGGCCTGCTGACCCCCGGCCTACTGTCCCAGCTCAGGGGCTCAAAGCATCTGGATTCTTTTATAGGCCGAAGGGATCTGCTCAGCAGCTAGTCTTCCAAAATGAAACCAGAAACCAGGTCTAATCATTTGAGCTTGATAAAGACTCCCCAAGTGCCCGGGGAAGCCAGGGTTGGGTCACACAGGCAACCGGTTTCCTTTCTCCCCAGACACATGGGTCGTGCAAGAAAAAAAAAAAAGTGAAATATACTGGCTGTACCCACCAAGCTGAGGGGTGGGGGCCTATCTCACAGGGGCATCGTCTGGGTAGGACGATATCAGATGTAGCAAACAAGAAAAGCAAAGTTCAAGAAACCAACATATATCAGCTTTTGGCAGTGTGTGCGCACCCGTTATGCATTTGAAATGACTTGGTGCCAAATCATAGCAGGCTCTCCCTGCCAGGAATCGGGAGAGGTCAAGCGAGGACCGCAAAAGAGTGCAAAGATTTGTCTTTAAAAAGCACAGTACTGAAATCTATTTTGGTTTTGCAAAACAAGGGATCGTCTGGGTCTCTCTCGGTCTCTCTCTCTCTGTCTTTCTTCTTTCTTCTTCTTCTTCTTCTTCTTCTTCTTCTTCTTCTTCTTCTTCTTCTTCTTCTTCTTCTTCCTCTTCCTCCTCCTCTTCTTCTACCTCTCTCTCTCTCTCTCTCTCTCTCTCTCTCTCTGCATTTCCCCTTTCAGTTTAAAACTAACATCTACACTGAGTTCCCACCACCAGACTCCAACCCTATCCAGGCCTGGCTGAGCCTGGTATGAGAGGGGACTCAACAAATGTATACAAGACAGATAGGCAGTCCTGCTAGGCTCCTAGATGCCACAAGGGACTTCATGGTCAGGCGTAGGAGCTTCTGCCTGAATAAGGGAACGCGTGTCCCAACCCTGAATTTGTAGGATGTATCACATCTAGGTATACGGTCTACATGACATATCTATTGAGAGCTGAGTCTGGCATCTTAGTCTCCTGCCCATCTCAACCCTTATACCCGAATTCAAAGCCTCTCTGAATTATTCCCAGGGTCTCCCTATCCCTATATCCCCGCATGGTGCGTTTCCCTTCAGCAACCCCCAACCCCTTTACCTGTGGGCTCATCTGTGTTCTGGAATGAGCTGGGACCACTACCAGACCTGGATCCTGCCTTCTGAAAAATCCTCACGTGAGCCCAGGAGACAATGTCTCTGTCTCCTCAGCACGGGGGATTTTTGCAGCTTAGTACTAGGCATACACCCCTGGGTTTCCACTGCACCCTGTGATATTGAAAGAACTGCCAGGTGATCTATACACTGTTTCCTGGAAGCTCCTTGGACATATCATCTGAACACCCAGTCAGACACACCCAGATGCAGCCAGCAGGTAACCTGGGTGATTGCTCACTCTGTAATCCTCATCAAAACCTCAGGTCTCACTGTATCCATCTGTACATTGGGTCCATCCCTGCTTGTCGGATCCCAAGCACAGGGAAGAAGAAACTGGCTGAGCAGGAGTAAAGCTTGGTTTTCAGGACCCCATCAGACAGGCAGATATTTTCCCAGGCTAGATGAGCTGTGCAGGCAATGGGAGCCACAGGGACCTGCTAGGCCGGGAAGAGAGGCCAGTGGCGCCCAGGCCCACAATGGCCCCTTTCTCCCTGCGCTGATTGAGACAGTTGAGTGTAGAATATTTAAACAGTTGTATATTCACAGATTGCAAGACGAGAGACGATTACCTAAGGACGAGGTTCGCTGGGCGATCAATGCATAATCAGATAACTGCCCCGCTCAGCAAGGCTTTACGGGAACATCAGCCACTCACACTCTAATTCCTCCTGCTAATTAAGCAGCCTGTTAATTGCTCCCGGGCCACTAATGCCCCTGTCATTATGCCCATAACAGCTTGCCTGACAGCAATGGTCCCTGAGCTCAGGGCCTACAAAGGACTGGAGCCCTTAATGAATTGGGGCAGCGCAGGGACCTGGTTCCATTGGCCCTGCGCCTTCCCTGTCCTGTAACACTCTGAGAGGCCTGGCACAGTAGGGTCAGCACCCCTCAAGTGGACCAAGCAGGTTATAAATGACATGGCCTGATTTGGTAGCAGCCAGTAGCCAAGTTCCAAGGGAAAGGACTCTCTCTTTACTCCTTCAAAAACAACCGGGTCTGGTGGAGCTGTGCACCATCCCTAGACTTACACCTCTGGACCCTGGACCAACACCAGCCACACAAACCTCTAGATATTCATAGCTCACCAGCCTAGTGGCTACTCTGCCTTTTAAGGACTCAGCAGCCAATCGAGTGGCCCTGAGAAGAAGTGCCATGCTGCAGTTTACCCTGCATGATCACTGGGTGACAGAAAGTACAGGGGGAAAGAAGGTCACTCCTTCCTGGAACTGCCCTCCCCTCCCATCTACAGCAAGCCCACAAGCCCAGGCTGCACCAATCAGCTCTGAGGCCTTCTGGCCCAGACTCAGGCATGTATGGTGGTGCAGTGGTCTTGGAAACACCAGGGCCAGAGGTTGCCCAGGCCTTCACCACGAGGTACAGCTGCCAACCCCTGGCACTGATCGGCCTCAGCAAATCAAAAGCATAGAGTATCAGGCAAAGAGAAACTCGAGAGAGGTGTGTTTGTCTTGGTCTGGTGGGCAGGTTTTCCCAGAGGCATAGAAGCTTAGAGAACAGACAGGCCACAAGACTTGGGTGAGTCAGGCCTTCAGGAGCGGAGCACTGGGAGCCGTACCGCCACACAGAGCCATCATTGCCTACATACGCACTACCTTTTGGCTTCTCCCTTAGGCCCTCTTATTCACAGGGCCTGTCCAGTTGAAGAGGAAGGAAGCTCAGGTGGGGGCACATGCTCAATGGTACCTCAAATTAATATGTCTTAAAAGTGTTGCTATCACCCCCCACCATGCTAGCACATAGCATGGCTACCAGGCAGGACGGGGACATAGGCTCAGACTTGTCTGTCCATGGAACCCTCTTGGTTCCTGCTCTGAGGGCCCTGGCAGTGTAACTAGAGCTGCCCAAGGGACCAAACCTGGAATGCTACAGTGGGGAGTTACTGGATTCTGTGCTTTACTGGATAACAGCATTTAATGGCTGCAAAGCAATTGACCCTGGTGGAAATCCCTGACTAACCCAGCCTGGCCATGGGTGATGTAAAAAGGCCACTTGGGGCTCAGAAGGAATTAAAAATTAGGCTCAGGCTCAGGATGTGTCTGTGTCTAGCCTGGCTCTTCCACTTCCAGTGTTTATTTATTTATTCATTTATTAGTTTTTCAAGACAGGGTTTCTCTGTATATCCCTGGCTGTCCTGGAACTCACTTTGTAGACCAGGCTGGCCTCGAACTCTGAAATCTGCCTGCCTCTACCTCTCAAGTGCTGGGATTAAAGGCGTGTGTCACCACATCCCAGCTTACTTCCAGTGGTTCTTACAGATGTGAGACGGTAGGAAGATCTAACGCTGGAAGACTCTTCCTCAGGCCAGTGAGGAAGGTCACTTCAACTCCCACCTCAGGGGATCTAGGGAGACGTGAACTTCCAGACGGTAACCATCCAGGAAGGCTTGGTAAGCACCCTAGAGGCCTGGCCTCATTCTTTCCCCCTAAAATCAACAGGTCACATGACTTGCCTGAAGTACCTTCAAAAGACGCTTAAAAGTCAGTGGTCCAACTGTTTCTGCAAGGTTTGGGACCCTCTTCAGCAACTTTCCAGGAAGCAAGCAAAAAGCCCTCAAAATGTGTTGGCCTCCATCTCCCAGAAGTCAGTGGCTGTAGAGCCCTGACCTTTTGACCTTCCCAGGATCCCAGAATGGGCTGCCACACTCTCCATGTCTAGCCGTGTCCACCTGAGAAAATTCTGGGCCTCTAACCTGGGAGTGGGACTCTACACGGGAAGGGCCTATGGGGGGGAGGGGGATAGTGGCAGTATCTGTTAGGACCCAACTCAGAAGGGTTCCAGGGGGCAGCAGGTAGCCCCCTCCACTCTGTTGAAAGAAAACATCTCCCCTCCCCCACCATGGCCCTGACATTCTTGAGTGGGCCTGAGTAACACTTGGGGTTATAATCTTGGCAGATGCTCAGGGATACACTGCCTCGGCCACTGTCTTTCCACTGGAGACTGGCTACAGTGGCCAGGCAGCTCTGTGGGTGCCCTGGCAGGGGACGGGACCCCCTCTGGGAACCCAGCCATGAACACTGGCCTGCAGCAATACCCCCCAACCTCCCCGCACGAGGTCCTCAGGTTAAGCGACCAACACTGAGGTTAAATGACGCTGGGTTCCACAGAACAGACAAGAACTGCTCTAAAGACTTGGGGGCCTCCAGTCAGTCCACTACATTCCCGTATGGCCCACCACATACAATCTCAACTTCACCATAAGCTGGGCTTCAGCCTCAGCCCTCTGTAAGAGAGGGTTGGTTTCTCCGCCAGGACACCAAGCTCCCGGTGCTCCTCGGGCCCACAAGCTCCACACGTGGGTGGGTGCTCCTGCCTCCTGTCTCCTTGTACTTGAGTCCTGGTTTGAATTTACAAGGCTGGGGCTGGTTTTCATTCCCTGGCAGCCGCCTTCCTAGAGCCTACAGGAAGATTCAACCTGTTCAAAGAAGGAATAAAACAGAATAGAACAGCATCTCCCCACCCCCTGTTATTAAATTAAAAATTCTAGCCAGTAAGGGAAACTCTAAATTTGATTTCCTTTCCTGGGCTGTTTTTAGCGCGGGGGGCTGAGCCTGAAGGAAGGGCAACGTCCTGGTATTTGTTGAATCAAACCCTTTACTTTTTTCACTCATTGAATGATCTTTTCTTTCCCCTGCAGGTACTTGAGCTTTGTTTACTCTGCCTAAACCCTGCACTCTTCCCCACTGCCGCTCAGAGCTGCCAAAGGGGCCCAGGGCGAGCCGGTCACCTTCAAGTGGCCTGTGGGCCTCTCGGATAGAGCTTTTTAAAGACATTGCGTCAGGCTTACGAAAAACTTGAAGGCGCAAGAGGGGATGCCACTCACAGCCCACACTGAGAAAACCGTTTTCCCGTAATGGAACACTCTGGGGCTCGCCTAAGTAAGGTGGCTTCCCTGAACTGTTCAGGGGGACACGTAGTTGCTGCAACTCGGCCAAAGGGGTTCTCCTGCTATGAGAGGATGGAACCCAGGGTGTCTCAGGAAAGGCCTAGAAGCATTTAGGCCGCTTTTGTTTTTCCCAATGCCAAATGAGGAGGCAGGTGGATAGGCAGGAACTTCAGACAGGCCGTTCCAACTGTGCCACCCTGAGGGTTCCTTATGCCTGGTCCAGGATATGGCCGTCACACGCCTGACCTCCCCAGTCACCGTGGGCAGGAAAGAGGCTCATGGTGCAGTGTGGTTCCCCTAATAAGATCCATACCCTGCCGGGTGCACATTCAATATAAAAGATCTGGTGATAGCCCTGGCCAAGGCCCATGCACTGGCCCAACTGAAGGGCCTTTGTTCGGGGAGATTACAGCCGGGCTCGCTTTCATACCACGTGATGATTCACTCACTACATCACGGGGTTACTGATGTGGACGTGGCCTCTCTTCCCTCCCAGCTCCACCCAGGGTCACACATCCCAGGGGTCTCAGTTCTTTCAGAGAGGAAGGGGCACTGCTGAGTGAAGAGAGTCCTTCATGGGTGGATAGTTGACAAAGCTGGGCTAGGAAACAAGTAAACGAACAAAGTTCCCCAACCTCAAGGGTTTCCAGGCTCCTGCCCAGAAGTCCCTGACCTGGCTACCTGGCTACCTGTCTACCATTCACGGGCAGAGGCTCACATCTGTTTCTCTACGTTTGGAAGCATGTCACTTTTCACTGCCACCTTTTGTCCCAAGTTTGCTAGTTCTAGAAAGGAACTCAGATGAGCCACTGTAGGACCTCTGAAGTAGTCATCCCCGACCCTGGCTGTTCCAGTCAGGGTCTGCCGGCTCCCTACTGCTCTTGCTGCTGTGGGGCCTTGCTGAAGTGCAGAGTTCTTAGGGTCCCAGTCCCAGGAGGGCTTCTTGCAGGGCAGGCTGCCTTCGGCCTCCAGTCTCCTCTGCTTCCCCAGCCCTGCCTAAGAGCTCAGCACTAATTGTAGCATTTTCCTGTACAACAGAAAGAAAAGAGGAGAAAACACCCACTTATGTTGTCCCAACACGAGATTCTGACATGTTAACAAGTTTATTATATCCTGTTTCCAATCTAAACACAGAAGGAGCTCTGGGCAGAAGTAGGAAGCCGGCCTCCAACGGTTCTCTCTGGGCTGGCAGCTTCCCTCCTCCTGGTCACTACAGACAGAACCCTACATGGCTGGGATGGCTTCCCCAGAACCACTGCCCAGGTGACCCCTATCCCAAGTCCATCGGCATTTTGCAACAAAATCTTCAGAAGATGCACTCCCAGGCAGGGCCATGGGAGAAGGCTCAAGGATTCCCAGAGGATTCTCTTTGGCTGTCTTTGCCTCTCTTGGGGGTGGGGTGGGGGGCTTAGAAGGTTGTAGCAGACCCTAGGGAGTCTCTAATAACAAAGGGCCAAGTTCACATTTGGGATGGTCTTTTGGCACCCAGCAATGCCTTAGATTCACAAACAAAGCCCCCTCCTCTCCCCAGGAGCTCCCCTTGCATCTCTGTGCCAAGTTCCTGGGCCATGTAGCTGTCCTTTAAGGGAGGGGAACTTACACTACTCTCTGCTATTCTTGATATATCAGCCATGTTGTAGCAGCTAGAGGTATCCTAAGCAAGGCAGTAAGTAACCCTGACCAGGCTGGAGAGGCCCAGCCCCAATCCCAGAATATTCCAGGTCATGGAGGGGTGGCTGGGACACAGGGAGAGAGACACATGGCCTTTGTGCGACAGTGTGATATAGGGCCAGCATAGAGACATCTACAAACTTAGACTCCTTAATTGTTTGGATTTCCAGCTGGCACTGATAACAGCCAGCCCAGCAGCTGGGTTGGGCCCTCAACTTCCTAGCATGCCCCCACAGAATCGCTGTGGCTGCCTGTGGAGCCAGGGCCAAGAGAGGGCAGAGTGACCACTTCGACCTGTCTTGAGCAGGGAGGTCCAGCATCCCTGCCTCAGTTTCCCTCCTTGGGCCTGTTAGCACCTGCAATCCCTAGGACTCAAATTCCCTAGGATGAAGGCTGGCACCCCCCTGCCTTAATAATAAATGGCTTTTGCTGTGTGAATGTGGGGAGGGAAAACTCTAGGGGCTGCAGAGACCTAAGGGGCCTCTCTCTAGGGTTGCACAGATGAGTCATGTCAGCTGTAAGTGGGGTCAGGGTAGCATGACCAAGGACAGCTCTTTCTAAGCTCAGGCTGAGATTTCCAAACACTGATCTCCTGGGTTCCCTTAAAAAGAGTCTGTCACAAGAATCTCATTGTGTAGAAATGTTGCACAGGCAAACACTCCTGGGCTCCCAGGCCTCAGGCTTCCACTTCCTCGTGGCCTGCAGACAGGCATCTAGAATCCTCTACAGTGTGCTTGCTCAGTCGAGTCAGAAAACACATGCATATGCATGCACACACACACACACACACACACACACACACACACACACACACACATATAGCATTACCCCTGTCCCAGAAACAACCCACTAGAAGAGCAACCCAAGTATCTCAATGAGATGCCCCCAGGTCCTGGGCCAAAAGACTGCCATGAGTACCCTCCTCCCTACTTTCATCAGGATGCTAAGGGGAGCCAAGGCTGTGAGATATTCTCCCCCTCCACACACACACCATATACCACATCCTCTCAGGAAAATGACTTTCCAAGCTGAGGTCTGGGGAGAGGTAATTAACCTGACCCCAGAGGGCCAGGCCTGCAGTAGGTCACCTATGTGGCCACACAAAGAGCCACCATTGTGCGGGGCCAGGCTGTACCACTCCGCTCACATCGCACAAGGCAGGCAACATGCTCTATACTAGCGCCTGGGAAGGAAGTCCCACTGTGGTCCAGAGACGACAAGGGCTTGGCTGTTCCTGAAAGGAAACAGCGAGGTTTGCCCAGCAGGGAACCATCCACACCAGACCTAGGGTCGATGGAGAACTAGCTGGAAGTCACAACATCGCTGGGCGTGAAGGCAGCACAGGAGCGGATGGCAGACATGGGTAACGGTGTCCAGGCCACACTGTCCCCAACACCCTCAAACGGCAGCACGGCCCCTCACTATCCACTCTGAGGCCCGGCAGCCCTGAGGGCTTCACAGTGCACCCTGCCAGGATCCTCTCTTAGTGGAAATGCTTCAGAAAGTTATGAAGGAATCGTTGCTGTCCTCTCTGTTAAGAAACTCTTTGATGTCTCATGCTGCATGCCCTGCCTGTGTATCTACATGTGTGTACGTGTGCACGCATGCTATTAGTGCGTACGTGTGCACGCATGCTAGCTATTAGTTCTCCAGTCTTAGCCTAGATGACTTTCCCCCATTAGGCCCTGGGCACAGCCACCCAGAGGAGCATCTACGTTTACATCCCTGCAGCAGAAGCCATGTCCTCTGCACTATGGTGGCTATCCCCTCATAACTTGGGGTGCGGATCCTGTGGTGCTGTGGAATCTAGCCTGATCTCTCTCTCCAGTGTGTATTCTCATCAGCTCTGCTTGATCAGGAGCCCTGGCACCCAGGGAAGCACAAGGGGCTGGAAGGGGCTGGTGCTTTCCCACATAATGGACAGGGGACTTGCTGCTGGGTCCCCAGTTCCTTTCTGAACAACTGTGTTTCTACATTCTGAGCAGATCTGAACACAACTCAGAATGTGTCATGTCTGTGTATAAGTGTATTTGTGTTTGTGTTGTACACGTGTATGCTTATCTGTGTATATACATGTTTGTGCATGTGCCTGTGTCTGTGTATGGATATGTGTGTGTGTTTGTTGTATGTATGTGGGCCTCTGTGTTTGTGAATGTGGCATTATACATGTGTGTCAAGTGTGTGAAAAAGGTTTATCTTTGTGTGTATATGTGTGTGTGTGTATCTGTATCTATCTCTGTATGTGTGTGTGTATCAATGTGTGTATGTGTGCTGATGTTGTGGGTTGTATATGTATCTGTGTGTCTGTGTGTGTCTGTTTATGTGTATGTGCCTGTTTGTATTTATTTATGTGAGCATATGTATCTGTGTTCATGTGTGTATCTGTAGATATGTAGAAGCGTTTATATAAATCATCTATTTGTGTGTGTGTGTGTGTGTGTGTGTGTGTGTGTGTGTGTGTCTATCTGCTGGTGTCCATGTGTCTATGTATGTATGGTGTTCTTATTCACAATTGTTCTGAGTAGGAGCTAGGAGGAGGGTTCACGGGTCTGTGTGGTATGTGTGGTACTTGTTTATCTGTCTGTTGTACATGTGTGTATAAGGACCACAGAGGCTCCTTCAGCATGCTAAGGAAGAGAATGAAATGCTTAAAATTGTGATCTTCAATCTACATGGAAAGAAAGCCTGGAAATCAGATACAGAGCAGGGTGGCCTGCAGCCCTGGCTCAACCATTGCTGGTCATTCCCAAGTTGACTGTGAGCTCCGAGATGTTACCAGACTTATCAGGAGTACTGTAATATTCAGAGTCCTAGGCAGGCCTAGGTAGCTTCCTGGCACTGAGACGAACTCTAAGAGTCACCGGCCATTCAGTCATTCTCTGGTCTGGTCCATTCAAGGACTGAAGCAGAAGAGAACAGGAAACAAAGGCCATCGTGGGAGGCATGGGCCACCTACGCTCCAGACCCCTCCCAGCCCTGTCCCTCACTGGCTCTCCTGGGATGAGGCCAATGTTAGAGCATAAAAAAGGTTTATTACACACACACACACACACACACACACACACACACACACACACCCCAGCCACCTCTCACCCACCCCTGCATAGACCCTCAAACCCCTGGTTTCAATTGGCCTGGTTCACGCACGGTCTAATCCGATTTCCTACTCTAAAGAAGCCACGGCCATGACCACCGGAATGTGGGGCCAATACCCCTGGCCCCCGCTTGCCACATTTGTATTTAAAGTGCCCTTGAACCCCGGCCAGCCTGGGGCAGCTCACAGAGGCAGGGGTGGAGGTGAAAAACCAGGAATGAATTATGCCAAAGGATGTCAACCTAAAAACCGTGGCCAAAAAACTTAAAGTATAGATGCAGAAAGGGGGAGGCCCCTCCGAGGAGGACACATTGCTCTCAACAGGAGGACTCCGTCTTACTATATTTCAATGGGTCCTACTTGGGGATCCACTCTTGTCTCTCACCCACACTTGTAACCCCTGTCTCTACAACAGCTTGCTGGAGGCCAACTCTCCCTGTCCAAGATTCAAACTACCTTTCTGAACTTTTCAAACGGCCTCAGCTGGGACTCCTGGTGGGCCAAAAGACACACGTGCCGGTAATACAAGGTTTGAACTGAGCCTTGTTGTGCTAGGAAACATGCTGGTTCCTGGGGCTGGTTGGAGCAGGGGAAAGGTGTCGGGATCAGCAGTGAAGACCATAGCCTTAAGTTAAGTCAGCAGCCAGGGCAGATCCACACAACCTGGGTGCAGGCAGGGCAACACTATTATCTCTCCTCCCTACTCTACTCCACAAACCCTGTAAAGGCCCTGGTTGACATATGGCCAGGGCCTGGGTACAAAGCTAAGGTGGATTAAAGACAAGCAGCCCAGTGTCTATAGCCAGCCCTGGGGTCAGGCACACAGGAGAAGCAGAGTCCATGGCCCACTTGACCACACCCAGGCTAGGGGGTAAAGGTCTTCTGAAGACCAAGGAAGAGGATGGAGGTCTCTATCCTAGGTACCTGAGTTGTTTATACTGGTTTTCAGTTTTAGCAAGAAGGAAAGCTAGGAGGAGGGGCCAAGAGTCTGTGTGGTACAGCTGGGCATAAATTCAGGACAATGTCAGAAAGCTGAGGCACCCTATGGCCCACAACCGTCCCTTGCATTATAAGCCAACCACCTACCCTTGCTGCCTGCTGTTAGTAAGAGATGAAAGCTGCTCCTATAGATGACCAGCAGGACCAGCAGAACCAGCAGTCAGCTACCAGTGGTCTCCTCAGCTAGGCCTGCCTTGACCTCCCTCCCTATATTAAAGGCTTCTCAGGACTTTTGTGTGAGAAGCCCTGACCATATACATCTTTATATACAGTAGACCTGGCTCTGCCTCTACTGTGCACATCCTACTTATGCATACCACACAATGGCCATGATCAGACTCTGCCTGGGATCCCACCAGGGAGTCTCAAGTATGGAAAGCCCACATGGCTACTCCAGGTGCCACAGGGGAGGAGGCCGTAGTGTTAGTCTCTGCCCAACACTACATAGCTCACACCTCTGGAAAGGCCAGTGGGGGGGGGGGGTGTAGGGTGAGTCAATTGAACAGCTAGAGCCAAGACAAGCTTTGAAAGACATAACCTGGAACCTATCACCAGCCACCTAAACACCCCATCAGCCTGAGAGGTACAGGGACGACACTGAATGCCAGGGGGCAGCTACCAGTCTGCCCTTCCACCTCCTGGGGCCCTTGCAGCAAGCAGCTTCAGTTGGCTTATAGGAGAAGCTGGTGCCACGGGCAGTGTGTGCACAGGCTATCACTGGCTCCCCTTTTGTCTACATAAATGCTTTCACGGGCCTGGAGCTCTCCTGCCTGATGGAGTATCGATTCTCCGAGTGCAAAGTCCAGCGTGCCACTAGTGGGACCTGCGCGGCGCTGACACAATCCCACCATTTGTCATGTCTCCTGTCCTGCAGAGTTTGCTCAGGAGCCGGGTGTTTGTTTTATCCACCACTTCCCAAGCTTTCCTGCAGTCCTCTCTGGTGGACGCTAATGGGCCACCCCATTCTCACAGCCCCTCCTCTCCTCTTAGTTATGAGGCCTTCACTGGAGGGTCTTGAACTAACAAGGGTTGAATGATTAGCAAGCACCCCTCTGACCGCTCATCAGACAAAGTCCGGTGATCCGGGGTGAACGGAGGGGCACAGAGAGAGGCAGCACCTCCCTCAGGACACACCCAAGCTAGGGCCAAAAAACAAATCCAACTCCATGGGACACATTCTGCAACACCATGACATCCCCACACCAGGGGCCCAAGGTGAGTGAGCACAGGAACAGCAGAAGAAAGGGGTGCAGCCCCTCTCACACCTGGGGTTCCTGCCTCAGTCCTGTGTGTGCGCAGTGACCCTCCCAGAGCTGACCTGGGAACTTTTTCTGGTGAGGCTGAGAGTAAGTGGTCGGTGTGACTCAGGAGACTTGAGATCATCTGGAAACAGGCCACCCACCCTATACTATAGATGTGTCTGTCTGTGTGGCAGTGTCCCTAAAAACCTTAATACGATGCAGTCCTATGAATGAGCATCTGGACCCAGATGCATGCTTAAACCTGGGCAGCACTGCCCCCCGAATCTTCTCCGTGTGTCACCAATGGTATTAAAAACCACAGGACACAAGCCTGGCATGGAGGAGACGAAGCATGGAAACCGCACCAAGCCTGGCATGGAGGAGACGAAGCATGAGAACCGCACCTGGTGGGTGAGCCCTGGGTGCCGCCCACTCCTGTGGGCTCAGTGCCTGCCTCGGTCTAAGGATCTGTTCTCCTGATTGTCCTAACCTCTTCCCCATCTGTTCCTTCCTCCTCCACACACTGACTGAACACTAGTGTGCTATCCCTGGTCACCTTGGTCACCTTCAGGCTTGACCCTAGGGTTGGAAGGTCATGCCGCTTTCACACATTCCTTTCTGACCCTCCTCTCCTCCACCCTCTTCCTCCTGGATACCGCAGAAGGGGGAAGCCAGGCTGCCTGTGCTCACAGAACACAGGCCAAGTGACTCTAATTACAGACCCTGACAATATCATATGGGTTTGTCAATAAAAGCATGGACCCCCCCCCATCATTCCCTAGCAGCTGCCCAGCAGCGGGGGGTCCACAAAAGCCTCCCTCCCAAAGGCCCCAAGTACAGTTGTATAGAAGGGAGCCGCAAGTAAGGCCAGTGGTCTCCGCAGGGACAGCCTACACACGCACTTCCTTCTCCACACATAGCCTCAGTTTGAACTGTAGGTTGCCAAAGCTGCTGGTAGCAAAAACAGATACCCAAGTGAAATCCACCAGGCCAGGCCTCCAACAGAAGGTCCTTGATTTGTGTCTCCAGAGCATGTCTCACTTCCTGCATTTCTAAGTGAACGGCACATAGCCTTCAGAGCCTGTGTACACATGGGTTAGGGCCAGGGGGCTCAGCAACTCTATACTCTGAAGAAACTTTAAAGCATCAAATCACACTCAGGGCAGGGAGGCAAACACCAGGGCAGAAGGCTGGTCCCTGAGATGCACACACACACACACACACACACACACACACACACACACACACACACACACACGTGCACGATTTTAATCATTTCTTACAAGCGGGAACTTGGAGACAAAGACAGACTTGCTTTCTTGTATGTCTCTCCGCCCTTTGTCACCAGGGGAGTGAAACCCAGCCTTCCCAAGGTTCCATCCAACTTCTCTTTCTCTAAGACTTTGTGATGTTGCCATCCAAATCCACCCAAAAAACACAGGGAAGGCCAGTCAGTAAGCGTGGATGTGGGCAGGAGTCTGATGCCAGTCTTTTCCACCACTTCCTACCTAGATAAGATCTTAATCGCAGCCCCCAAATTATCTGGGCTGACATTTATCAACGCCCGTCCTCCAGGCCGCCCGCGCTGGGCCATCGGCCTTTCTTCCCGGTCTCCCTCTCAATGGAAGTTAATTCCGAGTACATGATTTATCTTGCTGGGGAGCAGCTCCGAGGCGGCCCACCTTTTCAAAGGGCGGGCCGGGAGTGAATTATAGCCGCGCTGTCCAGTGATTGGGTTCCGCGGGGACGCAGAATAGGCAGCAGTGTGTCGCCTGATGGGATGCTGGGCCTTTTCAGCCCGTGAAGAAAAAAGATTAGGCCTCTGACGGCGGGGCTGACAGGCGAGCTTGGGGCAGCAGACAAAAGGCCGTACCTGAAAGCTGGCCGAGCCCCTGCCCTGAGGGGGTGCGCACACTGCCCTGACAGGCTGTGGCTGTGCCCCATGCCCCCACCTTGCTTAGCCCCCCCACCTCTTGCCCCCTCCTCTCTTCTCTCTTCTGCTCCTTCCTCTCCTTCTTGTCCTCTCCTCTCTCTGCCCTCCTCCCCTCTTCCCCTTCCTCCTCCTCTTCTTACTCTCCCAGTCTCTTACCCTCCCCATCTTTCCCTCCTCCCTTCTCCCATCCACTCTTCCCTCCTCCCTCCCTTCCTTCCCACAGCAGGCCTTGCACACCAGGGTCCCTCACAGTGCCCTGCCTGGCTCTCAGCCCTTCCACAAGAATCCTGCCTCTGTGTCCATCCCTCCCCTCCTCAGCCTCGCCCTCAGAAAGAGGGAGAATCCTGCTCATCATGCCATGCTGCCCCTCCCTCCCCAGCACAGAGAACACACAGAGGTCTGTGAGGACCTGCCCCCACCCAGGGTGGCAAAGGGCAAAGTTGTTCCCTCCTTTCTGCTGTTCCCAGGGGACTTGGCAGGCAGGCTGAGAGTGTGGGCACAGGGACCAGCCTAGGCCACTGGGCTGAGGGTGGAAACAGAGGGAACGCTGGTCTCCCCGAGACTGTCTGGAGCCCCGTGAACTGAGCCGAGGAGGAATCCCCCTCCACGTTCGTTGGTCATCTCGAGTGTGCTCTCTGTGCTCCACCAGACAACTCCCCAGCCCTTCCTTGCCAGATACCATTCATGTTCACCATCTTATTCAGATTTGGTCACTCTCTGGGCCCCCTCCTGCAATGTGGAGCCTTGTTAAAGACATCAACACAGCAACTATTACCATCAACAGCTCATGTTCTGTCTCTAGATGTGTGCTCCCGACTCCCCCACAGAGGATCTAACCACGTGTGTGCTCCCCATGACACCCCCACAATTCATCTTAACAATCCTCTGGCTCCTGTGGCTGCCTTATCCAGTACCATAGGGGACCTCACAGATCAGAGATGTCAACCAGGAAGAGACTATCACATCAAGCTACTCTGGACTCTCCCAGAAAGAAGCTATTGCCTTTGTCCTGATATGCATGAACATTCAAGAAACGGTAAGTATTACCTTTCAGGATTAGAAGTCAAGGAGAGATGGGTGAGGTCTGACAGACCGCTGTAGACACTATGGGGTGGGTGGCCTTTTGAGGCCTCCTGGCCCTTGCCCCAATACCAACATGGACTAGAAGAACAGGGTGCAGGTGTGCATTGGAACCAAGGCCCATGCATGTGTGGGACCTCACCTCTGCTGTTCCCAGGGATTCAGTAGTCTTAGGGGATCGGCATCCAGGGACACTGCCGTCTGCCCAAACTTCATGAAATTAGCCCCTCTTCTCTGAGGCTGCCCAGGCTCTGTGAAGCCCTTTGGGTACAAAAGCGGGACGGAATTGTCTACACCCCAGAGGGTGGACTTCCTCATTTCACCTTTTGCCCAGACTCCAAGTCCCTTAGGACTCCCAGATACCCAGGCTTTCTTCCTTCTTAGCCAGAGCAATGGGGAAAGAAATGACTGATAAATGGGGGGTCAGTGTCTGAGACACCTGAGAATGTCTAAAGACCCTAGCTGTAGTTTCCTCTATATGCAGAAAGATCAGGTCACAGCATATGAAGCCCCTTTAGCTGTAGGCAACACATTCCTGAAGCTCACTGCAGGGCACAGATAAGCATTGTTGTGCAAATAATGACTGCTTCCGGTCCAAGGGAACAAGAAGCACAAAATGACCTGAGATCCTACCGGCCCCAACAGTAGGATGATGGTTTTCTTCTTCAGTAACAGGTAAGAGGTAACACCACACACACACACACACACACACACACACACACACACACACACTCACATACGATGCTGCATCCATTGAGGTGGAGGCTGCTCATGGGGACCACCTTATCAGAGTACACACACACAGCCTTTCAATGAATTCCAAGCCACACCTCCCTTCCCCCTGATGCAAGGGACACCACACTAGGGCCTCTGTGAGCAAGCCACCTGATCTCTGGGTACTCTGGAGAGAATTCATTCTGCATCTGCTTTGAGCCACCCATGATGAAGAAGGCAGAGCCAGTGTCCTTGGTGGTATGGGATGGCCTGCCTCCCTTCACCAATGGTAAAACCACACTGACAATAAACAGACGTTTGAATCTGATGGTTTTTTAGTCCAGCTGAAGATGCTGGCAGCCCATTCATTGCCAAAAAAAAAAAAAAAAAAAAAAAAAATTGCTAGGGAAAGAACCATTCCCAGGATGGAGAATTCTCACCTCCAGAGCCCATTCCACCCTGGCCTAGCGCGGGGTCGCACAAACACACCTGCTTTTGACATGTCTTTGTTTTGCCTTTTTCTATTTCTAATACTGTCTGGAAGAAGCCATGCAGGAGCAACCAAGGGGTCACCGTCTCCACCCATGGAGCTTAAGCACAGGGCTGGCATCTTGTACTCTGTCCTTAGGCTTATAGCTGTATCAAACTGCTTTGGAGCCTAGGCCTGAGCTAGCTACACTGTGGCTTCCAGATTAGTGAGTCCAGAGCCAGTCAATGTGTGTGTTCCTCTGAGTTCAAGCTTCGAGCAACAGCAATACCAGGATCTCTTAGGACCTCTGTCCACTCCCAGGGCAGATATTGGTGACACAGTACACACACACCCATCAGCCTGTTATCAGGAAGTAGTGATCACACTCCAAAAGCCGGGCTGAGAACATAGCTCAGAGCTGGTGTGCCTGCCTGGCATGATTCAGTGTAAAATCAGGCCATAAAGTCAGGATGGTAAGAGCCCCCAACTCACGGGTCTGTTATGATCAGGGACGGTACGGCTCATTCTTTGCTTCCAGTCACCAGCCACACTGAACCTGCTCTCCAGCCATCAGATCCCCTCTCAGACAGGAGCCTCAGATTTTGCCTAAATTGACCTGCACTCTGTAGGTAGGTCACCCAAGAGAGCCCAGCGCCAGGCTGGGCCTGCAGAGGCCACTGCATGAAGAGCTTGGTAGACGACAAACCGAGTAAGACCCAGACCTTGGCTGAACTGAAGGAACCAAGACCTAGGAACAGGGGCAGGTACCCTGGAGAGGTGGCCCACACTTGGCCAGCAGAGTTCTCAGGGATCATGTGTCTTCTTAACAAGGGAAGGTGGTGCCAAGGTGTTAGCCGGGCAGGAAAGGACAATAGGAGACGAGAATCTATCCAGAGCGCTTTCCATAATTACTGTGTTACCCTCACAGGCTCACCACAAACACTGCCACAGGGAAATGGGCTGAGACCAGAGAAGTTAACCAGCAGGTGTGAAGAGAAGAGACTGCTGTCAGGGAGATCTGTGGGCTCCCTGCCGAGCATTAAATAATATATACTTAAGAGATTGCTCTATTTACAGTAGAATTAGCAGTGCAGACTGACACCAAGGATCCCCTGGCTTCCAGATCCTGAGCCTGCTAATCCTTCCTTAAGCCCCATACGCTAAACCACCTGGGTACAGAATCACGAGTCCAGGCTCCTTGGGGCCTGGCTACTCGAGGTAGGAGCCATAGCCTCCAATGCTGCAGGTAGGCCGAGCCATCTGCAACCTACCCGACTGGTCCCTGAGATCAGCAGGAGCCAAGCTGGACGGGACCAGTGTGGCCCTTGTATGCACAGCACAGGTAGAGGCCATCCCTCCACAACTCTGAGAGATAGACACCACAGCCTGGGTACTCCTCTGAGGACAGGGTAACAGAAGACATCAGCACACAGTGATGCACACTGCCCTCACCCTGAGGGACAGTGAGGAAGGCTATGTTGAACAGAATAAGCATTCACGGGGCTGAGCCTGTCCAGCAGGAAACAGCACCTGCCAGGCCAGAGCTGGCCTATTATAGGCCCGCTGTCCACCTGTGGAGGCCCAGCAATGGGCAGTGCCACCACCCTGATGACCACTTGGCCCTACAGCTCAGCAAACATGCCCCCTTCTCATAGCAATTCTGGCCATCGACTGGTATTCAGGAATAAGAAGCAGATCTTTCTGCATGCCCCACAAGCACTTCCTGCCATTCAATGGCCTGCCCTCCCATAATATCCCAGCCTCTGCCCCTTCCCGGCACCCCCAGGGCCTTAGCAGCAGACCCACCTGTTCACTCCACAGACGGAACTTGACTCACTCCCCTCCGTTGCTGAAGACCACTCCTCCCTAACACCTGGAGCAAGGCAGGTCTACCTTTCACACACCTCAGGCCCTCCATTCTGACTCCCACCCTTCATCCTCTCCTGCCCTCACCGATGGCCGGCAGTCGGTTCTGGAGGTACCAGGCTCTTAGTGAACCCCCAGGCTGTATCTCCTACTCTCTGCCACACCAGCTCCTGCCTTTTATGTCCTCTGTTCTTTCTTAGGTTCCAGACAAAATGCTCCCCTACCCCAACTTATCTGAAGAGCCAATCTCTTGTCTGTAAATACTGCCTGCCCCTCACGCAAGTAGTTTCCAGCCTGGCTTTCTGTCAGCTGGGGCTGTTCTCTCCCAAGAATGAGTTCTCTGCTCCCCTGGCTTAGCCAACATGGCTGAATCAATGTGCTAAGTAAGGAATGGGGCTGGTACCCCTTGGAAAGAGACTGGGCCAGGAAAGGTCTTACTCCAGTCCCTTCCTGGCCCAGGGTCCTGCATCCAGGGGTCTAGCATCAGAAAACAGCAGACATTAAGTCTCTGGGGTTAGAAGCTGGTTAGGTCTTGTGTAGACCCTTATACCCTAAGGACATGGTCAAGGTGATTTCCAGGGTCACTTAGAATGTGTGGGAGGTTTTGGTGCTGCGCTGCCCTGTAGACTGACCCTGGTGCCCTGGGCATCTCCCAGGATCCTGTCTCATATGAGGAAGAGAAGGAGAGGATCTTGTAAACAGAAGTGGCCTCCTCTGGCCCCTTTCTCAGGGACCTGAAGCCAGGCTCTGGAGCAGCTAATTAGCATGCTGTTTGGGCCTGAGTTAGGAATGTAATTACTGTTGGAGGCAGAGCCCGCCCAAGGAATGCATTCTGAAGGTTACCATAGGAATCCAGGGCCTATTCATCCCCGCAACACTAATCACAGTCATAAGGAAGGGATTGGGGACAGGCTGTAGGTTAACATCTGATGAGATGCCCCTGAACAAAGCCCCCGGCACTTGCTCCTTAACCCTTTGGGATCCAGAGCAATGACTGTCTAAACAGTCACTTCAGTCAGGTCCAAGAACTGGGTTCACCACCACACTTTCTCTGCTACTCACTGGTGTGAGAGAGGGGGTCCTGACCTTTGAGACCCATCACCAAAAGGAAAGCCAGAACAGGCTGGCTGGCTCTTGACCTCAAGGTCCAGCCAAACCCTTCAGTAGAATGATGTGCAGCAGAGGCCCCTCCCCCTAGGGAAGACTCATTTCCTTTGCGTGTGAGAGGGCTGGCTCTTTGGGAATGGCCCTAAATTTCCTACCTCCCAGGCATTCTTAACCAGACCCCTTGGGTAATACTGCTCTGATCTGTCCCCTGACTGCAATGGCCCTGTCTTCCAATATGTCTTCCAATATGTCTTCCTCTCATCTTGGTGAGCATCCTTCATCCATGTGTTGAGTACCAACAAACGGGAAGCTGCTAGAACTGGGAGTAACATGAAAATCATCCCTACCCCTCAGTGGTCACAGTCCTCTGGTGGGAATGACTACAGCTTAGAAATGCCCGGTAGAAACAAGGCACGTGGGAAAGGGATGGTGTGTCCTGACTGAAGATGGCTTCACTGGGTTGTCAAAGCCAGAATGTTCTTCGAGGAGAGAGGAACTGGGGTTCAGCATCACAGGGCCCTCCCTCTCGGACTGAGCTACCAGGAACTTTGAGAGATGCATCTCAGCCTCCTCAATTGTCTGGGCTTCCTGGTTTCTTGTCCTCACTGGGCTCAGGGCTGCTTAAGGGCCAGCTTGAGCATAAGTCTTGTTAAGTCTCTAGAAGCAGGTCCCAAGGGCACTCACTGCCTGCTGGAGAGGTCTGTTTTGTCTTAAAACCCTGTCTCGCCCTGGGCTATGTGCACAGGAACCCATGATGCACCTGTCTTCTGGTCTCTTCCAGGACCTTTCCACAAGGACAACAGCACCTGGCTGTCTCTGCCCAGTCTCCTTCCCTGTTTCCCATAATGCCACTTGTTAGCTGGAGTCTTGAAAAGCAGAGTGCGCTCTTACATCCCAAGCCATGCTGTTCTCTGAAGACCTTGGGGGACCTGGCTCTGTGGGGATCGCCATTCAGTGGTGGCCTAACTGTGTTATCAACACCAGGCCAGGAGCAGAGAGGAAGGTAATTTGTTTGTGAATTTTGCCCTTTGTTATGGAAAACTGCTGGGTTTTTAAAAATTGTAAAGGTTTGAACTGTTAACTCCCAGGGTCTTCCCGCCCAATGGATGGGGAGTTGTGGATTTGTTTATTTCTTTAAAAAAAAAAAAAAAAAAAGACAGAATTGCTGTTAAGTAGCCGTATGCAAATTTCCTGGGGCCTGTTGATTTCACTGCCTTGAAATCTTATTGAAAAGGATCAACCCCACTAAAATGGGAAAAATTGTGCACTCCAGAGTAGCACTGACTGATTTTCTCAGACCTTAGACGACGCTTCCAGGCTGCAGGCCTCTCTTTGAAGTCAGTTGGATGCTTTCAGGAAATTTGTGGGGGTTGACTACAGCTTTCTTGCTCTTCCCAGTACCCCTACTCCTGGGATGTTCAGATGACCCAGGTCCCCACCCACAGGTGTGTTGTACTGCCCTACAGGCCCTTTGCCAGTAATTTGGGGCACAGGGGTTGCATTAAGACAGTCATAGACAAAGGTGGCTCTCAGTGGAGCGGAGGCCGCCAGGGTTGGGTTGGGTTGTGTTCCCTAAGACTCCTGTGTTGAAGCCCTAACCCTCAATATTCAAGAATGTGACTGGAGAGGGGGTATTTACTGAGTGATTACATGATCTTTAGGTTGCCAAGAGCAGTGTTTTTTGTAAGAACAGATGCTCAGGACACAGATGAGAGGAAGCAGGACACAGGGCACCATCTATAAGCCAAGCAGAGTGGTCTCAGGAGACACAGCCAGCCACATCTTGATCTTAAGACTACAGCCTCCAAGACTTGAGATAATAAATCCTTAAAGCAATAAATTCCCCACTATGAGCATGAAGGTGAAGGGCAGGATCTCCTGTGATCCCACCACAATCCCAAGGCAGGCCATGGAAGAGAAGGACACGCTCAACCTATTCCCACCCTGGCCTTGAATGCTCAGAATTCAGGTTGGCACCTCTGTCCCATCTGAAGTCATCTGAAACTGCTATCTTCAGTAAGTGTGTTTAGACACACTCAGTCACTGCTGTCTGTGGAGAAGCACGGTGACGTGCAAAGTGCACAATCGCTTCTGCCTCTATGCCTCCTCAGAGAGGCTAGCAGCCAGCTGGACAGGAGCCCAGCATTCCTTACTCTAGAGCAGCGGTTCTCAACCTTCCTAATGCTACGACCCTTTAATACAGTTCCTCGTGTGTGGTGACCCCAACCATAAAATTATTTTCGTTGCTACTTTATAACTATAACTTTGCTACTGTTATGAATCATAATGTTAAGTATCTATGCCTTCCATTGATCTTAGGCAACATCTGCAAAAGGGCTGTTCAATACAAGTAGGGTCTTGCAGGGTGCTAGGGTGGGCTCTGCCCTTGGCTCCTATCCTCAATAAGCTCTAGTTCCCCCTTGGATATGCTGAGAGACCACTAACAGCCCAAACCTGAAAGCATTTCAAATCTTTCCAAAGGACCATTAGCATCTTCTTTGTTAGAAGTATTAGAATAATATGGATTAATAATACTATCAGAATAATAGAAGTATTTTGGATCCTTCCAAAGGACAATTAGCTATCTTCTTAGCTAGAAGTTTTTAAAAGCTACACACACAGAACAGACAAGGCCAAAATCTGCTTTGTGTCCAAACCCAGTGTGGGCAGAGGGGCCCGAATGCTGCTCTGGTCTCAGGATGGTCTTGGAGAAGTAGGTGCTCAACTGCTGCACACCTGGAGTATCTTCCAGGACAACCTCTGTTCCCTCAACTTCCTTTTTGGGAGCATTTGTCCATCCTGGTGATTCTGTGTACACGTGAGTTGGGCTACACCTCCCCCAAGAACACAGAGAAAACAGCTAAAGGCAGCTAAGATTCCTCTCCTTCCCGTTTGGCCTTGCCTCCTACACCTGACTACGTCTGTGTCTTGGACTCACCTTGGTCTACCTGCTCTGAGCTGTGCGTTCTCCGACTGTGACCATGGGTCCTGGAAGTATTGGCAAAGACACCTGAGCCTCTGCTCTAGCTGAAGATCCTCCCCCAACTCTCCCTCTGACTCCCCTGTGAGTTTAGTTTCTACTTAAATGATGTCCCATTGTGCCCAAGTTCTGGGAAACCACTGAACACTCGTCCGTCCTCCCAGGAGGCACAGACGAGCGCTGCATTGCCTGGCCAGCAGAGATGGTGCCCAGTCTACAAGTACTGCTGGGCCTGGCCAGGCTGTGGGAGACAGGAGAGAGGGGGATGAGGTAATTTCCCAGCTTTGCTCTGATACTGACGTCATCAGACAAAGAAAGGCCCAGATCTTGTCTTTGAACTGGGCTAACACGCTTCAGCTCAGACTCAGGTCTCATTACAGTCCTCCATCGCCCTTCTGCGGGCAGAGCATTTTATTCCACGCGCCTACAACAGATATCCCCACTGGCTCTAAACTCCTCTGTGTGAGTTACTTGGGGCCAGATGATGGACAGACTCAAACTGAGCCCACTCTTTTCTGCCAGGATCGCCAAGGCCTCACCAGCTGCCGGCCTTGGCTTCCCCGACGGCCGCTGCTCCCCCAGCCGTTCGGAAGGTGCCTGGACGTCCACTCGGCCTTGTGGTATGGTGCGGCTGCTCATTCAGCACAGATAAGCCCTTTAGAATCAAGGGGGAATTTAATTCAGTGCCTGACTGACAGCACGAAGATTTATCCCCTGGCCAGACAATACAGCCCTGGGGCTTTAATCTCACCCAGACAATGCGCTGCTTCTCGGCCCTCATCGCAGCTTTCCCACGATGGCTGCCGATTAGCTGAGGTGCACATTGGATGGAAGCCACTATCTCTCAAGGAAGTGCTTGCTCCTCCGCCCAGGGCTGTGGGGAGGAGAGAGCCAAGCTATCTCATCTCAGCATCTCAAGGGGCACAGCAAGGAGGTTCCCTGTGCCTCACAAGGTGCCAGCCATGAGACAGAGCCATGTCCTTCAACTCCAGTTGCATCTCCCATGAGGGAACAGCAGCTCCCACTGCTTAAGACATCACCTGTACCCTGCCCCCTTCGCCTCCCCCACGAAGTGAGGTCAGGATGTCAGACAGGTGACTAGGTATCTTGAAGCTAACCCTCCTCTTGGCCCTCACGTCTTGGTCTTCATCTCCCAAAGGGTGTCAGCAGAGTCTCTGTGACCTCTGTCATCACAGTGATTTTCTTCTCTCTACCTGCTACAACCCAAGGGTACTTCAGCCAAGGCCTCAGATGTGCTAGTTTTCACAGAAGTAATTGTGGAGAGCATGTGGAAACCATATGTACCGCTGGTGTGACTCAGTTTCCACTTGGAGTTCGGAGTCTGCTGCATCTGTCCTGAACACCAGCTCTCCCTCACCATGTGCTTACAACCCACAGGGTGTTCAAACCACTGGATCTCCTGTGGTTCCAGCCTCTGTAGACTGCTCCCCTCCCACTCATCTGCCTGCAAGGCCTCTGCACACAGTCCCTACATGCGCCCCTGAAACATGCCCTGCAGAACCCAATAGTCCACTTCTGCTCCCAGCAGGCTCAGCTCATGGACTCAAGCCCTGAAAATCTGACCTCCTAGATTGGGCTCTGACCAGTGATGTAGGAACGTCCAATCCTTGGGGCCAGAGGGACACATTAAGGAACCTGACTACAGAAACCAAAGCAGCTGGAGTGCAAGAGCCTGTTCATATTATCACATGGAAGGGCAACTCCAAAGGATGACTCTAAATTAAACCTGAATCCCTCCCCCAAAGACAGATGCACCTGCCTAGCTGTCCCTATAGCTCCTCCCACCCCTTCACAACCTTGTCTCTGAGAGATGTCGGTTCTGAAGCTGGCTGGGAGGACCTCATTCCATCCACAGATACACTAGGATTTTACTTGGCAGCTACCTCTCAGAGGCAAGTGGTAGGACTCGGACTCAGCCCTGTTCATGTCAAAAAAGCAGAATCTTAAGTTGTCCACGGCAGTGGGAAGACCCAGGTCTGCACTGATCACCACCAGATTGGAGAGGCTGAGTCTGAGATCTCTCCTCTTAGCTGTCAAAAAAGAAAGCTTTCTACTCTAAAATCTAAAACCATGAAAGAGGGTCCAAATGCAAAGAGTGGGAGTTTTGTTTGATAAGCATATATTTGGGAGAAAACAGGGATTTCCTCTTTTTAAAAATCTTCCTACGGAGCTGGAGAGCTGGCTCAGCCATTAAGAGCACTGACTGCTCTTCCAAAGGTCCCGAATTCAATTCTCAGCAACCACATGGTGGCTCACAACCATCTGTAATGGGGTCTGATGCCCTCTTCTGCTGTGTCTGAAGACAGCAACAGTGTCTTTAAAACAAACAAATAAGCCTTATTTTTAAAAATCTTCCTGTGTGTCTCATGTGTCTCATGGGTCAGATGTCAGAAGTCAAAGGTCATCCTCAGGTGCTGGGCCTCAATTTCCCCCTTGTTTGAGACTGGGTCTCTTGTCAAATACTACATAGTCCAGGGGCAGATGTCAGAAGTCAAAGGTCATCCTCAGGTGCTGGGCCTCAATTTCCCCCTTGTTTGAGACTGGGTCTCTTGTCAAATACTACATAGTCCAGGGGTTCTACTGCCTCCTGTCTCTTCTGTGAGTACTGTGATTCCAGATGTGTGCTACAGTACTTGGCTTCTCACGGGTTCTCGGGATCTGAACTCAGAACCTCAGGCTTGTGTGGCAAGTGCTTTACATAATGAGCTAACTCCTCATCCCGGAATTTCTTCTCTGAAAGGTTGTTTACAAACTAAAGAAACTTGTCCAGAGAACAGTTGGTGCTGTTTAGGACCCTGGCAAGCACTAACCCTGGTTTGGGCACATTGAGGGGAAGTATATCAGACACATAGGCATGATACTGCTCCCTGACCTGTCTGCCAACCCCAAAGTTCTGTCTTGCTATCATTCTTCCAAAGTTCCTCCAGGCTGGGGTTCAGGCTCCGGTGGGATACCTGCTCCCGCCATAGACAGTCTTCCCTTTACTGGGACAGCTGAGCTTTCTGCACACCGGCCATTCCTGAGGTGTTTGACTGAGATTTCAGATCTGCACAGCTCAACTCACAGTAAGTGTTAGACACACTGGCCCACAGCCTATCCCATGGAAGGGCAAAATAAAGTCTGGTGGTCAAGTAGGTGTGTTGCTCTGTCCACAGCCTTGTCAAGGCCTACTGAGCTTCTGAGCTGACCTAGGCCCACACCTTGATTGCCCAATAGGCAAGAAGAGCTCTCTACACAGCTAGCCCCAAAAACTTAACTCCAGACATGACTGAGGAGCCCCTGCAAAGATGTTCGAAAGGCCAATCACACATGTCTACCCATCCTGCCTCCAGAGAATGGATGCAGAGGCCAAGTCATTGGGCAGGGGTGTCCTGTTCTGGCCCCCTGTCTAGCCAGGGAGTACGACCTGATGATAAAGTAAAGACATGGTTAAAAGAAAGGGGCCCTTACTTGGCCTGCCTCCCCTTGGTTATTCGTGCTGTAGGACATACCTGCTTCCTCTTGTTTGGAGGGTGGTGGGAAGATTTTCTTTCTTTCTTCGTTAAGATTCTTTTTTTTTTTTTTAATGTTTTATGTGTTTGTGTGTTTGCCTGCATGTATGTGTGTGTGGCATGTGTGTAGTACCCAAGAAGACCAGGAGAGGGCATCAGATCCTCTGGAATTTAAGTTATACAGAGTTGAAAGCTGTCATATGGGTACTAGGAACCAAATCCCAGTCCTCTGCAAGAACAGCAAATGCTCCTAACTCCTGATCTATCTCTACCCCATCGTTCCTTTTTATAAGCATTCACTAGGTGGTGCATGTCTTTAATCACAGCACTCATGAGGTAGAGGCAGGTTAACCACTGTAAGTTTGAAGCCATGCTGTTCTACATAGGAGTCTCAGGTCAGCCAGGGCTACATAGAAAGACCTATGTACATTCTTTAAAAAGTAAATAAATAAGCATTAACTGAAACCCATTTCCTACAAATCCATCTGGGGTGCAGGAGTGAGCGTGCTCCTGGATTCTCTCTGAACTCAGTGGCAGGTTTCTGAGTCCTAGGTCTGTGGGGCTTCAGAGGTCTGAAGTTGGGGAGATGCCTCCTAGGATATACTTAAGACACTTCAGGGCCTCATGAATCACCAAGAAACAGCCGTAGCAGAATCAGTACTGAAGCTTATGGTCTTTTAGCCCCCTTTGACTGGGTCCCGGTGTCAAGTGACTCTACAGTGCACAGGGCCACCTCCAGCCCCCACTACCCATCAAGGTGTCTACTGAAGAAATTGAACCAAGAAACATCTAGATCAATCTCCTTGGAGTCCCCGTGGAGGGGGGGGTCGGGGGCAGCACCTACACTTTCAAGGCATTTTGCGAGTTCTGGGGACCCAGGGCTCTAGAGTGGGAAGACCAGGCTAGATCCAGCTGTCTCTCAGTCCATACAGTGAAGGTCTCATGACATTGCCTTCTTCTGGGTCCATCACCCCATGGGACAAAGAGAAAGCCCCAAGAAATCTCACTTTGGAATCCCTACTGCATGAGGCCTCAAGTAGTTACATTCATGATGTCTCCTGATATGCAGTAGGGGTGGTCACAGCAGGGTGCTGACCCTCCATACTCATCAAGGGACAGCCAGCCAGTTCCTTCTCTATTCAAACATGCACTGGCTAAACACCCTCTGTCCAATTTTACGTGGGATGGTGACAATGTCACCATTGAAGGAACAGTTCCTCCCTCCAGTTCACCAAATGCAGGACAGAAGCTAACAAAAGGCCAGCATCTGCCATTGCTAGCAATGACCTGGAGTATGAGTGACATAGTGGTCAGCTGGCTCAGAGACCAGCTGAGTAGCCCCTTGGTGTCTTTAGGATTCAGGGTATCTAGGGGGTTTTACAAGGTCAGTGTGGGCACCCACTCTGGGCAGATACCTCCCTTCTGTGGTTCTTCCATGAGAACCAATGGAGAAGCCAGACCCTTCAGCATCTTTCTAGCCACCTGGAAGGCCATTTGTGCTCAGTGATGCAACAACTCTGCCCTCTGAGGTCTGGTTCCTCTCCCGTTCTTGGAAAGTCTGGGCTTTCCAGAAGGGAGTCTGAGGGGAAGATACATGGGAAGAGGTTTGAGTGAAGGTGATAAATATGCCCCTGACCCAGGCACATCAAGTGTTTCTGGGAGTCCAGGGTGGGCAGTCAGAGTAGCTATGCAGCAGCCCCTGAGCCATCTCAGGGGGACAACAGCCCTGAAGAGACCCACTGAGCTGAGGCTGGGCAGGTCTTTCTGTCCCCTCAGCCATGCGTCTGTTAGGAATCTGAATCCAGCAGAATGGTACTAAAGCCACTCATGGGGTGCTCACCAGCAGCAGCAGCAGCAAAGTCCGACCTGACTCAGGGCACAGTCAGGTTTCAGTATGGTCACATCTAGGCCTGGAGAGCCCTCCCTGTACACTGAAAAGGCCCCTGAGCCTTAACTTGACACTGTGCACATCGCGTGAGAAACAGGCAGACTTGATAGTCAATAATCTGTAGGGGGTACAGCTGGCTCTGCCCAAGGTGGAACATAGGCCAGGACATAGACATGACTGCCTGTCTACTACTGATGTTATCATCAGGAAAGGCTCATTGACAGTGGCCCAGAGCATGCTAGGTTATCTTCAGTCCTTTTGAACACATGGCCTCTAAGTCCCACCAGGTGTACATCTTCCACTCAGAGAGGTCAGGAACTATGTCCAAGGTAATATAACCAGCAAAGAGCTCAAAGCGTCTGAAGCCCTTCCTATGTGGAGCCTCATGGGAAGGGACTCCAGTCCTGCCCTGGCCCTTTCTGACCTCAGCAACTTGGGCGGGAATTCTCTGAATGAGTCTTCTTTACCTGAGAAATAGGTCTGCTTTCTGCCTCAGTTCTAATTTACTATTGCCAAAGGTCACACACATCCTAAGCATATATCCCAAATGCTGATTCTGTACCTATAACCCAAAAAGTACATTCTTGGAAAGAAGACCTCAAGGGAGCAAAGATAATACACACACACACAAACACACTGCACACACATATACATAAATATACATGCATATATACATACATATACACATACATGCATATGTACATGCATACATATATATACACATACAAGCACACATACACATATATACACATACATGCACTTATACATACATATGCATACATACATATACAAATACACACATACATATACATGCACACATGCATACACACATGCATACATATATACACAAACATGCACGCATACACACATATACATACATATAAACACATACATGCACATGCATATGTACATGCATATATACACACATACAAACACACTTACATATGCATATACATTCACATATATATATATACACACATACATATATATATATACACACACACTCATCCATACATATATACACACACATATATACATATACACATACAAACACACATATACACATGCATACACACATAAATACACATACACATATGTATATATACATACAAACACACACATACATATATACATACACCATGCACACACAGGAAAATGTGAAAAGCAGGTCAGGGATTAGACAACATCTAAAGGCCAAGGGGCCTTACTGCAGCTATTCCCACAATCATGACAGATACCTCAGTAAGGGTACTGGGCAAGGAACACAACATGAAAAATCAAGAGGCTCTTCTGGGTGCTTCTAGAAGGCTGCCAGGGAAAATGGGGAGAATCAAAGCCAAAAGCACACCCACCTTGATCTCCAGTCTCACATACAGCCCATTCACCATCTGCACTGTCCTGGAAGCTCCAGAGAGCCGCTAGCCCTGGGACCAAGGTCCAGAAGAGGGAGAGTCCCTGTTCCTTGGCCTGTCAGCTTTCCCTGTGACGGCTCCAAGGGGCCTAAGGGAACTCATGACAAGCCCCTGAACCTGGGGTTGGGTAAGACAGGTGTCCATGTGGCAAAAGAGGAACAGGGCTGTGCAGAAGGGAAGCTCTGGCTTTGTGAGTTTTTTTTCTAGCTTCAGCCAAGAGGTACAGGTTCTAAAAACAGACCCTCTGGCCTGCACGCACGACCAGCCGCCCCTCCCATGACCTCATTCTTTCCCAGTGGTTCCAATTTGGCCAGAGCTCTGCAGAGGCAAGGCAGACAGGGGCTCCAGGGACTTTGAGAAAGCTGAGTGGGATCTGAGGAGGAAGCTGGGGGTCTGGGCTAGGGAGGTCAGACAGGGAGGAGGCCACAGCGTGGGAACCTCCAAACAAGGACTGTGGTGAGAACCCAAGTAGAGGCACCAGAGAGGTGACAGGGAGCTGCTGTCCCTTCCTTTCAGAATTCTGAGGGAGCCGGGACTTTCTGGGGGTCTACTGCATACCCCCCAGACACATTGGCTGAAGGGCAGTGAAAGGGCAGGCAATTCCCATAGTTCTGTGGGACGGTAGACACCCAGAGGCAGCAGATGCTAAACTCTCTGTATGCTGGAGAACATGAGGGAAGAGCCCACCACTGCAGCCTCCACTGAACCCACTGGGTAGTAAAATCAGCTACAGTGATCAGGGTCCTATAGTGAAGACAGGGTCTGGACAAAGCCCCGAGCAGACCCCCAAAGCATCCCTGCCTCCCACGTCTAAGCTCAAAGCTGTCTATAGCACACAGGGGTCCCCGGCCTATCTGGATGAGGCCAAATCCCAAGCTCTGCCCCAAACCCACATGCTGAGCAGAAACCTTAAAGTTCACCCCTGGGACTGACTGACCCTCAGTTCCACCAACTCCATCCTCTCCCTGGAGAACAGGCCTGCTCCACTCCCTCAATAGGTTTCTGTTTACTCAAGAGTGCGAGCTCCTCACTCTATGAAAAGATACTACCATCTTATGTTCACCGAAGGGAAACTAAGGCCAGGGTGCAGAGAGCCTCAGATCCACCCCCAAATCACTTTTAATCAGTTAAAGTGACTACCAGCCCTTCTCCACAACCCCAGACGCCAAGCCCAGCCACTGAGCTGCCTCCATCTGCAACTCTGGGCAAGCCGTGGAAAGGGACTCTTAAGCTTCCTCCACTGAATTAGCAGGGTTCTCTAGAGTCACAGAACTTATGGGTAGTCTCTATATAGTAAGGGAATTTCTTGATGACTTACAGTTTATAGTCTAACGCTCAACAACGGTTGAGAGTAGCAGCTCTCACAGCAGCAGCTGTGAATGGAAGTCTAAGGATCTAGCAGTTGCTCAGTCCCACAAGGCAAGCAGGCAAAGAAGAGTCTTTCTTCTTTCCATAGACCTATGTAGGCCGTCAGCAGAAGGTGTGTCTCAGATTAAAGGTGTGTACCATCACTCTTTGATCTGGGACTTGCTTGTCCCAGGCTGACCTTGAACTCAGAGATCTCCTTGTCTCAGTCTCTAGGGATTAAAGGCATGTACTACCTCACCTGAGCCTAAGGTTTTCATGCTACTATTCCTCAAGATCTCCATTCCAAGATCCAGGTCAGAAACATGTGTCTTCCAGACTCAGGATCTGGATCACAGGTGAGCCTTTTAATTCCAGATTGTAGTTCATTCTAGATATACTCAAGTTGACAAACGGGAATAGGCATTACATCCACCCAGTGCATGAGGGCCTCCTCACTTAGCCAGGCTGGGCAGTGAGAACTGGTCGGGGTCAGTGCCTCAGGTGCCAAGGTCACCACTGTCTGGAGAGAGTAAGGGCAGAAGGCAGGATCTGGGAATTTCATGGCATTGTGGGAAAGAATTTGAAGAGTCAGAGGACACCCAGCAGCGCTGACCAGCAGCCTCACCTCTGTCCTGGTATTCCTTTGCTGCTGCAGGAGAAGGTACTGGATGGAAAGCCTGAGATCTCTGACCTCCAAGGCCCAATCCACGGCAGGGAAGACACAGAAGAAAATCCTGACTCCTTCCCAGACTCGAGGCTGACTGCCTGGAGCCCGTGTGGCACCAACAATGGGGTCTCGTAAGACCCTGACCTCCCAGCTACACCCAGCTGACCCTGACCTCCCAGCTACACCCAGCTGACTGACCCTGACCTCCCAGCTACACCCAGCTGACTGACCCTGACCTCCCAGCTACACCCAGCTGACCCTGACCTCCCAGCTACACCCAGCTGACCCTGACCTCCCAGCTACACCCAGCTGACCCTGACCTCCCAGCTACACCCAGCTGACCCTGACCTCCCAGCTACACCCAGCTGACTCTGACCTCCCAGCTACACCAAATCCCAGAAACCATGAGCCTCTGGGCAGATATGCTCATTTGAACTGAAACAGCCTGTCGTCCATGTTTTCCAACCAAATGAGTCTCTTAAAACCAATAAGCAAAGAGCTCCCTCCGTGTTTCCCCGTGTGGAAGTCACCTTCCCATCACAGCTCTGGAGGACCCAGGGGAAGTGACAGGCAAGTTCTATAGCATCCCAGGCTCAACACTGAGTCTCAAGGGGCCCAAAAGTCTGCTCTCCTGGACATGCCTGCTTTCACGATAAACCTTTGCCAAACCCGGTTCCAACACCATACTAAGGAATGTAGGTCCTTTCCTACAGGCCTGGAATGGGGAGCTTGGGACCCACCACTGACTCAGAGAGCCCTCTCCTCTGCACAGCAGCTCAGCCATGCTGTATACAGATTTGTGCCCTTTCTCTCCATTCTGTGTGTAGCCACTTGCCCCAGCCCCACCCTGCTCACTCCCCATTTCTGCCTTTATGGCCTGCTGGCTTCTATATTCTCAGAATTCCCCAGTCCGGCAGCCAGTTCAGTCTGACACGGCAGCCAGCCACCCTCCACCCTGCACCCTCAAGTGCTCATTTTCTGGGTCACTGGCAGCCACAGACCACACCGACTGCAGCCACCACTCTTTCCAGACCAAAGTCACTAGCCAGAAGTCTCCACTTCTGCTTGGCACTTCCCGAAACATGTCACCTGGCCGCAGGACCACAGAAATCCACAAACCTGGGGTGACCTTCTTCTACAAAGTTCTTGGGAGCTCGGTGAAAGCCGGCAGGGAATCCTTCCCTGTCTCACTTTCTCTCTGCTTAGGTGTGTTGGGGTACACAGGCCTGGCCCCTTACATGCTCTCCTGTGAGCTCTCAATCAATCCCTCTGCGTGCACTCTGGGACCACTGCTTGGGTATGGGCAGGGCCCTGTTCCCTACAGAAGCCTGCATCACCTCTTCCTAGGAGGACAGAGACAGCTCTCCTCTCTGTAGAAACGCAGCTGTCAAATGGAGATATTTATTCCCTCTGATCTGAGTATTTGTGTCCACCTGGAGATGCTGAGATGCAAGGAAGGACCGGATGCTTGGAGTCCTGAGCACATGAAGACCTACTACACAGCTCAGTCTAGACCACCTCACATCTTACCTGCTTCCTCAGAGCACCTCCAGGGTCTCACATGGATTATCCGGTTAACTGAGTAGAGTAGATTCTCTGCTTCAGCTCTGCCCTTCTACCTATGTGGCTGTGTAGAGCACACTTCAAGTGTATGCAGAGTTCAGCAGACATGAGGCAGGCACTTGTCTGTGCTTTCAAATATCCCCAGACCAGACAGTGCTTGCCTCAGACCCTAACGGGCTATATAAATTCAGCTCTTCACACTGGGCTCATCTGGACTCAACTCTTGATGTCAGCTAGCAGGGCCTTGGGAAGGTCGGGTAAGAAGGAGTCGTTAGAAGGTGACAGTCCCCTGTCCTGGTCAGAACAGGAGAAGCAGTAAGTTCCTTGTTTCCTGGCTACCAGGGAGGGGGCAGTGATTTCCAGGAGAGACTGCTATACAGTCCATGGAGAGCCATGGGCAGACATCCCACGGCAGCTCAGTCTTCTGTCCATTTACCCACAATGTAAGTCAGGCTACACTGGTGCCCTGGGCTTGAGGCCTCAGAACTCTTTGAGATTAGTGGAAACAGCATCTGCTCCCACTCTGGTCCCCATGCTTAGAGTAGTGAAAACCGGGAGTACAGCAATCCTCACCAAACAGGAGCCGCCCAGCCAGCAGGCAGACATGCCCCTCACCAGGTACAAGCAGTCCTGGGGGACTATTTTCGACTCAGTGGTCACAAACAGTGGGTGCTGGAAATATACCAAGCAGTATATTCTACCACAGAGACAGAGAACACAAATCAGCTAGGCGGTAGAAGCACACACTTTTAATCCCAGCACTCAGGTGGCAGAGGCAGGTGGATCTCTGTGAGTTCAAGGCCAGCCTGGTCTACAGAGAGTTCTAAGACAGCCAGGGCTACACAGAATAGCAAAGAGAATAAACATCTGTCTGTCCACAGCCTGAATCTTCTCCATGCCCCAACCTACAAGGTAGCCTCAACCTGTGGTACCCATAAGATATGGGCTTGAAAACTGGTTATGTTTGCTCTCTGAAGCTGACACTTCTCCTCACAGTCTCTCTAGGGGCCATGCTCAGGGCCTGATGGAACACCCTCTGCCCCATTCCCAAGCTTCAGGGGCAGGTTCCAAAAGTCTAGGTGCTCACCAGTAACAAGGCAACTTCAGCCATTTCTGCCACCTGAACAGACATCTGCTTTTTCTTCTTGGGCCCCAAAGAAATATATCTCCAGCTTTCATGTGTGTTCAGGAAGTCCAAAGCCCTTTAATGTCCCAGGTAGTGACAGAAGAGGGCTTTGGAATCAGTGTGGGGGCAGCTAAGCTGGGTTTGGGATATCTGATGGTGACTCTGTGTCATAGTGGAGGGCTGAGACTCACATGTAGCACAGTCCTCTAGGAGTCCTGCCTGGTCTCCTAGAGGGGACACACATACCGCAGGGAACTATAGGACTCTGGTCTTTTAGGAAAAAAAAAAACCAGACAATTGTTTCCCCAACATGTGGACAAGAACGGTATAAAGGAAAATACTGAGGTGCACATATCTCTTATCCAGGCAGAGAGTTGATCCAGAGGCAGGCTCACCTAAACCCATCCAAGGTGGAACCAGGATTGCAAGTGTTCTCAGTGAGAGGGTAATCAATGGCCATGACTAAGTAGGGCAACCGTTAGTGTTACCTTATGTGGGCTGAGCAGGATGTCAAGGACCCAGCTAGCAGAAGCAAGCCCACCAGGTGAAGACAGGACATGCAGACCAACTTTAGAGCCCTAGGCTACCTTTGGCCCAACCTGGGAAGACACTTGTGTGCAAGACCTGGCACTTGACTTTGGTAACTAGACTGTGTCAGAGGGGCCTCAGCTCCTGAGGGATACCACAGTCCTTAATTTCACCCCCACTTTGGCTGTCAGTCCTGGGCTGAGTTTGGATCCTCCGTGTCCTTGTGAGAGGACAGATCCCTGTAACCCTGAATTACCGGTATTCTTCCCTCCTGCCCCATGAGACAAGTGAGCAGAGTTAAGTGGTACTGGCATTACTTCCACAGAGTAGTGGTTGTTGTAAAATCAGGTTTCTCACCCAGTGTCACAGGCCGGGGTAGCCCCCTACTCCCAAGTCTTGGGTTTGCCTGACCACTGAATGCAAACTGGGTTTTGTTGCTGTTGCTGTTTGCTTTATTTTGTTTTGAGGTTTCACTTTTTTGTTGTTTTTTGTTTTGTTTGGTTTTGTTTTGTTTTGTATGTACTCATGTGATGTGCGAGTACATGTGTCAGAGCACGTGTACAAGTGTGCATTTCATGTAGGGATCAAAGAACTACATCTGGGGTCTTCTTTTGCTCTCATTTTTTGAGGCAGGGTCTCTCACTGAACTTGGAGTTGACTAGTTAGCCAGCAAGTACTACTGACCCCGCTATCGCCGCCTTCCCTGGGTTAGGATTGCTTCAGCCATTCTGGGCTTCTTCACATGGGGCTTGGCAGTCCACACTGAGGTCCTACTGTCTGCTGGGGTGAGTACTTTACCAATGGAACCATTTCCTCAGCCCTAAATGCAGAGTATTTATACCTCATTTATATGTGTGGAAGGTGGGGGGGGGGCTGAATTTGAGGGGAGAGTCCCCTGGGGAAGGTCCTCAGCAGCCACTGAATAAATAAGCAAAGAAGAGAACCGGAGAGAGGTGCTGGGTCACAGAGGGTACGAAGCATATGTCTGATGGGTTAGCTTTAAACGACGCTGCCTGCAGCCAGTATGCTCTGTGCTCCTCCACTTTTGACTAAACGGGAAAAAGCACAGAGAAGGTGGGGAGACTTGAGCTTCATGCACATGTCCTGAATCTGGGGGAGTTGAGGGGTGGGGAATTCACTGGGAAAAACAGAAGCTCCACTTCAATCGTGTTACCTACCCCTGACCAAGCCACCAAGGGGCCCTACATCCACAGGAGTGCCTCTTTCAACAACAGCTTGATTCCAGCCCCTGGAAAGCAACTGTAGTGTCCGTCCATGGCTTCAGGGCTGAATAGGGTCCACGCTCAGGCTTGGCAAGGCTTAGCCCAGGAACCAGCTTGCAGGTAGTTCCAGCGCTAACCAGAACCGACTCCTCCCCCTCCAGCCAGTCAGGCTTGCGAATTCCCTTGGCAAGTGGGTGGCTAGTGGCTGAGCAGGCCATTCTTAGGAGTACCTGAATTTCCAAGTATTTCCAGGAGAGGAGTTGGGGTTCTGAACTAGAAAATGTATCAATCCCCTTTGAGTAGGGATGGGGGGACAAGACAGGGGAGGGGTGGCCTCTCTCTCTCTCTCTCTCTCTCTCTAGTTAAGAGCTACAGAGTTGCCTGCTCCCCCCACCCCAACAGGACTTAGAAGGCAGCAGAAAGGTACTACTGGCCTCAGCTTCCATGTTTTTTTCTGTCCTTTCTTACCCCGAAGAAGCACAGGAGGGAACCCCCTGGTACATTTAAACACACAAAGAACACGCGGGGTCGAGACGCCTGCTGGGGTTTTCTGCTCCTGTGGGTTGCTTGGAGTCAGGCCCCTTTCTCTGATTTGGCACGGTGATGTGGAAAAGTGGTGGGGTTTCCTTACTGGTTTCAGGACAGAGCCCAGTGACTCAGGCCCCTTGCTCCTGCCTGAATTGTGCCTCCAGAGAACCCCACCTCTGCCTCCAGGAAGAGATTTCTCAACTCAAACTCCAGCACAGACTTGCCATATCCAGAGCTATGGCTGAGGTCAAGCAACACAGCAGAGGGGGAAAAAAAAACCCATAAAGTAGACAATACTGTTAGGGAGCAGAAGCTCACAGATCCCCACACTGCGGTCTGGCTTAGGAAGGTTAGAGAGGCATTACCAAACTGAATCAGAACAGAAAGATTGTGGGGGAGCAGGAAAGTGTGAGGGTGGGGAAGGAAAGTAGGTGTTCCAAGAAGGAACTCAGTCTAATCCTCAAACTGGAGGATATACCCTGAGCTACAGCAATGCATAGGACTTCCGGGGGGAAAATGATTTACCAATAACCAGAGACTTTCCCAAGGGCATCTGAAGGTCACTCGATAAATAAACAAGCGAGCAAACCAAATAAACGGTTACATAATCAAAAGATGGCTTCTGGAAAAGGTGGCAACCACCACTGAGCATTTCATATGATGCTTAGAAATGTTAAGCTTACAATGTTCAAGAAACTGGGCTTACTGGTTGTTCGAGACTACGGATCCACAGAAGCACGCATGCGGGCGCACACCCACCCACCCACGCACGCATGTGAGCATACAAAGAAATCAAAACTGGTCATCTCTGACCTACTGCCTCTCAGAAACCTCAGAAATGTGAATTTCCTCATTTGTGATTGAGTTACCTGGGGAGCATTAGCAGAGTCCGCTGACCTGACCCTAAGGTGGGAAGTTTATTTCCAGGCCTGGCTCAACCGAGAGCAGCTAGACCAGGTCCAAGACCACGTCCTTCTGTGGTTCCGCCCTCTGCTGCCAGCCGATCTGTGCTCTCTTCACCTGCCTGGGCCCACAGTTCTAGGAGAGGCTGACCGACATCCACCATCCAACAAGAAACCAGAGAGCTTTCAAGATGAAGGACAGAAATGTATCTGTATTTCAGGGGTAGTTTTTGCTTTCCCTTACAAGCACATGGGCATTGGCATGAACTACCTTGGACTTCAGATTTTCCTTTAAAAGATTCTCCTTTAAAAGCTCCTGACCTTGAAGATGAACGATGCTGTATCTATCTTGAAAAATTCTACTACTTAATAGCCTTGCTCCTGGAAATTTCGGGAAGGTTCCCACCCCTACCCCCCATTTTTTGTGGAAATCTCCAAGGCTGACATATTTCTACAGAGCTCTTGACTAATTAACAGCCATAACTCACAGAAATAAGGAAAACAAACACTGATGGATTGAGCCAAGAGTTATTCCCCAGTTTCAAATAATTGAGTCACTGCAGAAGAAACAGTGGTTGAAAAAAAAAAATAACCACTCAAAGGGTCTCAAAGTAGAGGATGGGGACCCTGAACTTGGGCTTATCAGGTGCCCACTTTGTACGAATCACAGCCCTGAGAGACTTTCATTCATCCACAGCCGCTGCTAGGCATGCTCAGCTCAGGGAATGCTCTGGTAAAGAGGCAGGCGAAGAGGGAGGAAAGGGGGCCAGGGAAGGAAGCGTGCCCACAACTGCAGCCAGCCTAGAGTCTCCTGTCTGGACCAAAAATGCCCAACAGAAGCCAGGCTACTGTCCTGACTGGGAATGTCAGGGTTCCTCCCTTCATTGTGGAACAGAGCTGGAGACCTTGGCCTTCAACAGCAACTGCAGGTGGAGACACAAGAGCCTAGGGTCTGAACAGGTGACAGCAGATGGAGCAGCATTAGGCCATGGCTGGGACAGCACAGGACCCTTTTCCGGACAAGCATCTTGAGCATATAAAGCAAAGTAAGCACCGAGTGCCCGGCAGAGACACCAGGCTCCCACCTCAGCAGAGACACCAGGCTCCCACCTCAGCAGAGACACCAGGCTCCCACCTCAGCAGAGACGCCAGGCTCCCACCTCAGCAGAGACGCCAGGCTCCCACCTCAGCAGAGACGCCAGGCTCCCACCTCAGCAGAGACGCCAGGCTCCCACCTCAGCAGAGACGCCAGGCTCCCACCTCAGCAGAGAC
>LR749639.1:1604564-1636641 GCA_902729485.2 Mus minutoides | reverse complement strand
ACCAGGCTCCCACCTCAGCAGAAGGCAAGCATCGAGTGCCCGGCAGAGACACCAGGCTCCCACCTCAGCAGAAGGCCCCCGTCAGGTTCCACAGAGGTCATGTGCCCTTCACCAGGTCCTGGCGGCCGGTGTCCATGCACTCGGGCTGAGTGAAGCACAGACACACAACCAGAAAGCCACCCCTGAGGCGGCAATGGGCATGCAAGGCTCCAGCAGTCCTTGGAAGAAGGGATCTGACCCAAGACCTTCTGTCCCAGGCCCCCTCTCAGACCTCAAAGTTCAAGTCAGACAACTAGAGAACAACTGCTGAGTCTTCCATCATGGCTTCCAGGAGAAGAGCAAGCCCTTCTTGACTTGAACAAGATGTTGAACGGAACTGCCTTGAGGCAAGCTCATGAGGTGTGTCACTCTTTGGGAAGACGGAGATCTGGGAGATCGTTTTCTGGGGTACATAGCTTAAAACAGGATGTGTCCGGATCGCAGCCACTGTGCCTGAGCCCCAAGCCTACGCTGCATGCGCGTATACTGTCAGCAATACTCTGAGAGCAGATGCTCTGTGGTCTGGGGGTGGGGGTGGGGGGTCCCAGGAGTCCTCCACTGTGGTTTGTAGCCACTCTGAGTGTGAAAGCCATGCCTCTGTGGTATTCCCAGGTCCTGCTGGCAGTAAGACAAAGCTACTTTCTTAGCTAAAGATGATTCCAGTCCAGAGAGGCCTGGTCACTGTACTGTATCTTTACCAGGCCCAGAGCACCTCCCAGCTTCTGATGAAGCATACAGGTGGCTCAGCAGCACCTCTCTTCCTGAGGATTTAGTACACAGTCATGTCCAGATAGAGTAGATGGGTCCTGAGCACCAGCCGTGGGGGTTGCCTATGCCTTAAGCTACCACTGACAAATATGGAGGGATAAAGAACAGGGGCAGGTGTGTACCAACTCCCAGGAACAGCTCCGACCAGCACCTGAAGCCTGATGGGCAAAGACCCATAAGCCCCATCTCCACTCAGCATCCTTGACCCAGGACCCCCCAGGCTTCCCAACCCTAGTTTAAGAATAGGCCCCCTCTGGCCACAGTGTCCACCCTCCACCAAGCCCAGCTCAAACGCTCCAGGAGATGCCCGAGGCAGTGATCACGTGAAGTTCTGCTGAGGGGGGGTGGGGGTGTGTGTGGATCTCATTCTACCCATTTTTTTTTTCAGGTGGCAAGAGCCTTGGATAGAGGCAGATGTGGCTTCAAATCAAATTCCCAAGAGCAAGTGCAGAGTGGTCGGTGCCTCCCTGGCTCAAATGTCCTGGGACAGTGGCCTCCGTTCTGGGGCTGCACCTCAGGTTTCGGAGACAGAGCAACCACAGAAAGCAGCCTGCTTTATCGGCAGCCTGCACAGCTCTCATTGCCATGGCCCCTCACCCTGGCATTCCGTGCCTCCCAGGGGGGCAGATAATCCCACAAAGGGCCTCGTGCCAGAGTCTGGACACTGGAAAGTGCTTTCTCCAGCCGGGAGTCTTTGGGTTTGCTGGAATCTTCTTACTGGGCCCCAGGGTTCAGATCAAATATCCCTTTGAAAGGGTCAGAGGCAACCCCCGTGCTCTGCTTGGTCTGTCTGACACCAGATCTAGCGGTCTATGATTGAGGAGGACAGCCCCCTCGACAAACCAGCCCCCCAAGACCATGGTCCCTGTAATGAGAGGAGGAAAAAGGAGGGAAAGGCCCATATCATGTCCCAACAAATGCCAACACCTTCTCCCTCAGGAAGCTCCTCTTGCTCTGTCCACAGCCTAGCGGGTATAGAAACCCTGGGAATGGCTGACCCTCCCTGAACAATAACCCTGTACATTTGACAGAATGGTCTCCTGAGTCAGGTTCATACCATTATGTCTCTGTAAGGTATTCTGAGCATTATGTGCATGGCTGTGCCTTGCATGAGTCATAGTAGTATATGCATGTGCTGGCATGTGCCTCAAATGTACAAGCATTCACAAGTGTGCACAAATGTGAACACAATCTGACTGCCAAGGAGATAGTAAGCCTGAAGCATGACACAAGCCCAGGAGGGAGACTGGAGGCAACACCAGCCATGCATCCCTCCTGAGCCCTCAGAACACAGATGACAAGTGACCCCTGAAAAACTGCTGTACCTCAGCAAAAGGCTGACACAGTACTTGTGGTCTTCAGTGGAAGCATGAAGAACCTTGTCTGGGATGGATCCCAATCCAACAGTGATGCCTTTCCTGTCAGCCCCACACCCATGACAACTGTCCACAGCATGGATGGTGACATTCCAAGGTCTCTCCTTCCATGCCAGAGCTGAACTAACATGGGCATAGGACATTGGGTTTCTAAGCATGGGTCAGCAAAGCATCCTTCATGGGATGGTTCCAAAGACTCGGTGAGTCTCTGTCCCTTGAACTCTACTCACCAAGTGCTCTTGCACACGTGTGTTAGCATGGATGTGAAATTCAGGGAGGTACCCCAATTCTGTATACACACACGCATACACATATACAGAGTCACAGAGTCACACAGTCACACACATTCATTCACACACAGACACACACAAATACACAGTCAGACACACTCACACCAACACACACACAGTCTTATACTCATGCTGTCACACAAATACACACACAAACACACTCATGCAGTCACACACACATACACATACACACACTCACACAAACACTCTCAGACACTCACACTCTCTCACACACACTCACACAGTCATACAAACACACACACAGTCACAGTCTCACATACACACAGCCACACACACATGCATGCAGGCACGTGCACACACACACACACATGCACCTCCCCTTAGCCAAAGAGTGTTCCAGAAAGCCAAAATAGCTGCTAACAATGACAACCTGGTGCCTGAGGGCAAGCACTGATCAAGTGTTCTGGCCATTACCACAGCAGGCGGGGGGGGGGGGGGGGGGGGGGGGGGGGGGGCTAGCCAGGCTCTGTCTGAGCCAAGTGCTATGCCAGCCTCTACAGCCTCTTTCCATGGTTCCCCTGTATTGTTCAGATAGGCCATGCCCCAGGCAGAGATGAGCATCTGCCCCTAGGGAAGAGGAAAGATGTGGGTACAAATTTCACTTCTATGGAGTACTGGGGCACCAGTTCATTCACACACACCCTCTGCCCTGGTGCCTCTCGATGCTGGAGGAAGGGCAGAGATGGTGAGTCTGAGCCTTCACACACTGGTAAAGGAAAGGAACCCTGGCTATGTTCTGCTACCTAGAGATACCAGCTCAAGGCCCTGGGGAAGGAGAAATTCCCTCTGACTTTCACTGTATTCCGTCTGACCCAGCAGGGGAGGCAGAACACCCGGGTGCTGACTTACAGGGCTGAGGGCCCTGGGGCTGTGGCTAGTATTTTCCAGCTAAGCAGTAACTAAGATGAAAGGTGAATTCTTGGGGCTCTGTCTCTAGCAGTCAAACGCAGTCTCTGCCCAGAGCCTACTTGGGAACCATAGTTGAGGATCTATCTCCCTAAGTTCTCAGCAAGTGCACAGAGCTTCTGGCCTAAGGGCATGTCCAGATGGAGAAGGTTAGCCGCTGACCCAGTCCTAAAGGGGCATCCATTAGATCCCAAATGTTACAGAGAATAGAACATAGCATCTTGGAGGTGGGTGGAGCTGCTGAGACTCTATGGCCACAATCACCTGATGACATGGGAACTATTCAATCACACCAGGGCTCAAAGGCCAGCCTGCTGCCTGTCTGTCTAGTTCTCATTGGAGGGTCCAAGGTCAACCAAGATGGTAGCCCCCTGGGCTGAGTTTAGAAAGTAAAAGCCAGGGACCATCAGTGAGTCTGGTGGTGGTGGATTCAACTCAGAGGTGTCACTGGAATGGCAGATGGCATATACTCTGTGGGTGACATTCATAGGGCTCTTTCCCATGCCTGGCAGGTGCCAAGGCTTGCCTTCTTCCCTGGGTCTGGCCTCCCTGGCCCTGGAGCCATCTGGTAAGACATGATACAAGGGTGCTTAGTGTTAAGTTGTGCTTTTACACATTTAGTAGCGGACCTGGCTGGCCTCAAAGTGTCCTTCCCTGTACCCTAAACACTCTTCGACCAATCCCTGGTGACCAACACAGGATCGGGGTGCTGGAGACTCAGTTGGTCTGCTATGGCCACCACAGCTTTGTTGGGATTGTCCCTGGCTACTTGTCCTTCCTATAGATGGGGACTACTATGTCTATCTACATCCCTTCCCAACCTCCAGTACAGGTAAGACCACACACCTATCCAGATCCCGGGAGAGGCAGCCTAGGGGTATCTGGTGGTCCAGGGAGGGCAACTCTGCAGAAGAGCAAGACCAGTCTCCTCCCCTCCTCCCCAGCCTCCTCCCCTCCTCCCCAGCTCCCGTTCCCCTTTGAACGAGGGTAGTCTGTCAAGATGGAGGGAACCTAAAACCCTGGGCCACAAGAGCTCTGGGACAAGAGAGAGAAGGGTTCCCCATGGACGCTGCGGATGCCAGGAACCAGGTGCAGCTGGGGGGCAGAGGGGGCGTGCTGAACTTGAGGCTACTGCCCGCCATCATTAGCAGATGAGATTCAATTCCAGGCTGCTTCTTTCAGGGGCTTTACCTAACCTTTGGGAAGGTAAGATTAACACCTCAGGATGGAGGGAAAGTTAAAACTCAGGGCCTCTGCTTTGCAATTCTGATTCCCAGTCCTGAAACTGGAGCGTGCCTCCTGGGGCTATCTGCCCAGATCCTGAGCACTTACTTTCTACAGTTTATAGAACTTTCATCTTAAGGGCACTCAGCCAAATGTGCAGCCACCAAACTGCCCCTCCATGGTGCACTCTCATATACATGACTGGAAAAAGTCTCCAGCATCAGGGATCAATGCTCCAGATTTTGCCATGGATGCCTGGCTCCCACGGGTTCCACGGGGACGTTAAAAATCTTCCACCTGTCACACTGACTTCCCCATCGACACCTGCCTGGAAGAAGCCATCTAGCGTGCACCTCTGCACCAGATCCAAGCCAAGTCAGCCTTGCGGGAAAGCAGCTGGCCGTGCAGACACCCGTCTGTGTGCAGGCTGCAGGAGTAGGAGCAGGCCCTCGGGATTTTCACAAAATGGACGGTGGCAACATCGATGCCACAAGGAACCCTAAGCAGTCTGAGGACGCCACCCAGCACAGCAACACAGCCATTACGTTCTAAGTCATGCCGAACCACTTCCAGGAAAAACTGATCTGTCTCCAATAGCGTCTCCTCCCGCTAACGTGATAGGTAAATAATTAGCTGCATTGTTGAGTTGTTTCATAAAATGAAAGGGCGTTGGGGAAGGTCGAGATAGAAAGGCCGATCAAGAAGACCAGGGCCAGCTGTAAATCGCCCCCCACCCCCGCGCCTTATGACACCATTTGTGTTCTGTCAGTCACTGGCTTATGTTCAGTCTGAGCTGGGAACTGAATACCCTATTCAAAGGGGTACTCACACGGCATGTTATTGCAATTTAATATTTTCACACAGAGACACGTCATTATCTCGCAACCTGACACCGGCAGCATAATTCTGTAATTTTTCAAGAGGCCTAATTTTTCTCAATGTGAGCACCAGAGGCCCAGGATTGTCTAAACAGCCCCATCTCCTCTTCGTTTCACCTCAGGCCTGCAGATATGTAGAAAGATATTCACTCACAGATCTCTGAAACCTCTCTTCTCCCACAACAGTCAGCTGCCAAGCAGTTCCAGGCAGGCCTGGTACCAGCTGCTAACTGCAACTGTCTCCACACCTTGCAAACCCAGATGCACAGGGTCCCCCAAAACTAAGTGGGCAGGGAAGCCTGTGATTCCTCTGATATACTGAACTGCAGTATAAATCTCAAACAGCACATCCTCCCCTGCACATCAGTGTGTGCGTGTGTGTGTGTGTGTGTGTGTGTGTGTGTGACATGCCACACACATGTACACCCCTAACGTGACAACATGCTGTATGGAGACAGATCATGAAGGATCCACTTTAGGGGCTACTTTTCTCCCCAGTACTGTTGACTCTGGCCAGCAGGACACTCTGGTGCTCTGGTACTTCAGGAATGTGTCAGCACTTCCAGGAATAAGAGCCAGGGAGAGATCTGGAAGAAAGGCCAGAAATTTCCTAGGGGGCCACTGACTCAGACATGCAGGTGGCAAAGAGAATGGTGTGGTACTCCCCCTATCCAGCAAGCAGTCTCTCTCTCTCTCTCTCTCTCTGCTGGCTGCTGCTACCTGAAGCCACATTACTCTGTTTAAATCAGTAGATATTCTTAGGTGTCCACAAGGGACCCAGGGTCCTGTAGGAAGCATGCTGATTGCCTGCACGGTGACAACCCAGGAACCCCACTGCTGACCCTGGGGGTGAACTAGCAGAGTGGCCAGTGTGCTAGAGGGCAGGCCTAGTCCCTTCCTAATGCGGCCTGGGATGCCATCAAGCCAGCATACACCGGAGATGTCAATTCTGAGCCCAGTGCAGGACCCCGTCACATGGTTTTCCTCCACATAGGGTTTTGATGGAGACTCCGGGAAGGGAGGAGGCAACGGGGTGCCTGAGATTAATGCCCAGGCTTTCTGAGGCAGTTCTGTATCTTCCTCTTTGCCCCAGGACAGCGTGGTCTCTCTGTGGTCACCACTCCGGCTCCTCCGGTGAGCGTAATTTTCAGTCTTTGTTTAAATGTTTTATGGACTGATGTGACTAGGCCTCTCTGAGGAGACTGTGGCCGCCCATTGGGCAGATATAAATGTCTGAGCCTTTTCAATTCATGCCCCTTTCCCTTGGAGACTTGGCTGCAAGGAGCAACCTGAATCTATTATGGAAATCCGTATTTTGGTGTAATATCGACTGTCAGCTTGTGAATATAGACACGGGATTAAACGGCATCGCAGGAAAGAGTCCCAATCACTTTCAGGACCAATTCTTCATGCACTGACCCAGTCTGCTCTCTGCTGAGATGCTGAAGCCCTGCTGCCCAGGGGCTAGAGAAGCACATTACAACAGACCAGCCAGGTTCTCCAATAAACCTTCTTCCCTCTCTCTCCTTTCGGCTTTCCCAGTGTGAAGTACGGGCGGGACCCAGGCATCTTCCACTGGCACAGGTCAAGGTCCACAGGACACACTAAGCAGGTCAGAAGGCTGTTAGTCGGGCTCAGGCTTTCTCCCTGTCTGAGGAGACTGAATATAGAAGCACAAACCCTAAGGCAGTACCTGGCACAGGGTACCCAGAATTAAGGGCAATGTCTTTCTCTGAGTGAACTCCTGGACAGCACTCTGTGGGGAAGGTCCTCGAACCCCAGGTGAGCCAAGTCCAGAGCCCAGCTCAAAGGAGACTCACAGACTTTGTGCTGGACTTCTAAGAAAGGTGAACAGGAGCATAGCGAGATGGAGCCGCCAAAGCAAACCAGAGGCTGCCACCCCTGCAGAACCTGGGAGGCCTCTGATAAGGAAAGAGCTGGCAGATGCCAACAGCTGTTTCAGCCCCAAAGACAGATGTAATGTTGGAAAGCATGTTTGGCTGAGAAGGAAAGGCAATGGGAGGAGGCAGGGGAATAAAGGGAGATAGTTTTGAACACAAGTGAGCCCCTCTGCACACATAGGTCCATGACAGGCCCAGGCACCTGTGCCTCTGAGTTGGAAAACCAAAGAAATAGAAAATGATCTTGTGTTGTATTTCAGAACGTGGCTAACTGGCAGGAATCAGAACAGGGCCATGCTGGAATAGAGAGAGGCCCACAGCATGCACGACCTCACGATCGGATTTTATTTTCACTCACAGATGTCCTGAGATGATGGTGGTCTATACTCTCTGCCTGACCTCAAAGTCTTCCAGGAAGCTGAAGAATAGCAAAGCCACTTCCAAACAGGGAAGCTAGTGCATGTATGTGTGTGTGTGTGTGTGTGTGTGTGTGTGTGTGTGTGTAAATATATATTTATATTTCTGATTCCCTGTCAGATCTGAGTGATATCCTGATGCGCACAGGCCCTGACTCCTTTGCAGAAGCCGTGGCCAAACAATACACCAGACCTTTCAGGATCCTTCAAGGTAGTCTTCCCTGGGTGACGCAAGAAGTTGAAGTGTTTGGGGCAGTCAGACACATACAGTTGCTGCAATGCTTCACACAAGTTAAAACTAACTTTTTTTCTCTAAGGCATTCTCACCTCTTACATGGCAAGTCCTAGCTGCAATGGGGCTCTGGACTTGGCTCACCTGGGGTTCGAGGTCAGTGCACACAGTACAGGAGAGCAGGGAAGCAAGTCCCCGGCATGCTCCCCCAAGCCTGTGCAGTGGGGACATGGGAAGCCAGTCGAGGTCCACATGAAACCTCACGGGTAGCCGGCAGGGCTTCTTGGGCCAGGTTTCGGTACTGGCACTAAGTGTTCAGCTTTGTTATTCTTTCTAGAGCAGAGAAGTAGACAAAGCCGTTTCTTCCTCAGCTCAACCGTGTACAGACTGGAAAGCAAATTGCAGGATTGCAGGCATATGGAGGTCACTTCAGTAGGGACTGTTCCCAGAACCAGGGGACTGGGTAAACCAGCACCAGACACAGATCAGATACTCTGCCTGCCCTACCAGGGGACATAGAGATGGCTGTGTCTCCCCCGCCCCCATATGCCCTACCCAATCCACCAATACTGACATTCATATAGAATATATTCCTTGACAGAGGGAGGAAAACAGTCTGTCTGGCTCCATCTCGATGCATCAGGAGGCTGAGGAAAAGGAATGTAACACAGAGGAGACAGTCTGTCCCTGTGAAATTACCTATGGAATTACCTATGGAATCACACCCCAGCACACTCCAGCACAGCCCCGCAGCCCCGCTCCCTGATGACCTACTCCATCACCTGATACTTTTTTCCTCCTGACAGTGTCTCACAGCACTGCCTGGGCAAAGAAAGGGACACCCACCACAGCTTTCCTGCCTATGCCCTAGGATGAAACGACTCCATGCAGCCAGGCTCCGTCACACAGAGACACATCCTTTGAGCCACTGCTGTGCTGGCTTCCACCCACCACCCCAGACCACCTGGACACACAATTCAGAAGCAAGAACCTCACGAGCCCCCACACTCATCCACCACCCCCTTACTCCCTCCTAGACCCTCTGATTCTGCTCCGATGCAGAATAGGGAACCAGGGTCATCCATAGCTTCTCCCAGCAACTGCAAACTCAGACTTTTCACACAGGCATTGTGGATCCAGGATCCAGCACACATACATGGAAGTGCACATGTGCGTGCGCGCGTGCGCACACACACACACACACATATACAGAGCACTGACCCAGAGGTAAGCACTGTTTTCTGATGCACGTATGTTTTCCACTGAACGGCATCACTCCCTCACCAAGTTTATCGGGCTACACCCTCATACTGCCCTGAGAAAGCCAGTGATCAAGAATTGTGCCTCGCTTGCTTTCCCAAACAGGAACCCAGTGTAAGCAGAGCAAGCCCTGCTTGCTGCACTCAGAAACAGGATGTGGACGGTTCTGCTCCCATACCTATAAAGGCCCTCACAGATGTGTACCAATTTTCCTTTCCACCTGAGCCAGAAGGCTGGATGAGCTAACCACCCCCACTGAGTGCCCTCTGGCCGGTCGCACTGGCTTTCAGATAACTTTGTTCAGTACTCTGTGCTCCCAGATCTGGATGTCCAGCCACAATGAAAAGGACCCCGGTTTTTATCAGGTTCCTTTAAACACAGACTCCACTGCCTTAGCTTTTGAGGGATGAGCGCTTGGCGGTGGAAGCTGCAGGAGCCTAGATGTGTGAACGTGCACGGGGAAAGCACAGACCCGTATTTAGAGATGAAATATTCTCTGGGACCGGCCATGTTTTAAAATGATTATAAATTATTTTAACAGTGCATTTGCAAAGGGTTATAAAAACAGCCATAATATATTTTTTTCCTTAGATTCTAGAATTACCAGTATGACAGCTAATGCAATAATGATTTGTTTCAAATGCCAGTGTTTAAGCTGCATAAAGCTGATTTCAGACATTTTTTCCAGTAGGCCACATTGTACTTAATGAAATTAAACACACCAATCGCATTTGTCCCCAGGGGACGAGGAACTGAACACACCACTGGTTTATTTTTTTATTAAAATAAATTGCAGCCGGCAAGATGGACTAATTGCATACAGAATTTAAAAAGAAACATTCCATTGATATAATTAAGCCAATTTTCACGGACAGAAATAGTTATAGTGGATATAAAATAAGCAAAGCCTTCACTTCACTAGAATCTGCCTTCCCTCGCCCCCCCTTTTTTTTTTTTACACAAAATGTTAACTATTAAACAAATATGTATCTCAAGTGGCCAGCACTCCTATCTTCAGCTTGCTCGTGGCATTCATTGTTCCTCTTTCTCCTGAGAGGCACCTCTAGAGAGCACAGGATCTGAGAACAGGGAGTGGCCAGAACAGGGAGAGACCACCCATCCCTTGCTTCAGGACCACTTGGGTAGAGGGCACTCGGGGTGCAGGATGGTCATAGTGGCTCTGGCCATGAGGTCTCACCCAGCCTCGAGGAACAATGGCCAATATCAGAGCTGCTGCATAGACCTGCAGCTTGGGTCTACTGGAGAGCAGGAACAGTATGGGGTCCTGCATCTCCCTAGTTTCCTGAGAAAGACAGGAGGATTTTTCCCTGATAGTTTGGAGATTGGGAAGTAGGCAGTCCCACTCCTCTGTGTGAGGTTTTTGTGCTTGTGCTTGTGCTTGTGCTTGGGGGGGGGGGGAGGGATAGACAAGGCCCATTCCTGGTCAATACTGGCTACCTAGAATCTGCCCTTGGAGAGGGTACCCACAACCAGAGGAGGAGAAGCTGTGTTATCATTTCCTGGAGGGGGAAGAGTCCAGCCCTGAGCAAATAGAATTTCAATCTGTAGACAAGTGGGGGATAAGCCAGACGGCTTAATTCACAGGTTATAATGCATGGAATCTACCTGCCCTTTACGAATAGACCATGGTAAACATTGGTCTTGAAATACTTTAACCCTGACACATTAAATTAATTAATTGATTGATTGATTAACTAACTAAAACACTACAGAATTAACTATAGTCTGCAGTACCACACCAAGAAATCCTGAAGGTCTTGAACTGGATTGCAACGGTATGGAGTTACTGTAACTGTCTAGGCTCTCTAACCTAACCTCTGGAGGAGGGGGTCTAAGGTTCCACACTCCTTCCTTCCCTTCCCTGGGCCAGTGGAGGGGATGCTGCTGGATGCTGACCAGCGGCCAGTTCACACCTACCCAGGAGGGCAAAAGAACACCCAAAGGCACTTTGAGGGTCTCTTCCAAGGCTGCTGCCATACAGAACTGGGGCAAAGCAACTCACAATGCAGGTTACCCTCCTCCTTGGTTTCTGGGATCACTTTCCCTACCCAGGATGGGCAGGCACACCCGTGTGTACTCTGGAGATCCCAAGTTGGGGACAAGTAAAGGGACAGTACCTTGCACTGGGGATTTCTGGACCAGGTGAAGGGGTCTGGAAATTCGTGCAGGAACACCCAGGAAGCTAGAAGGTGGCCCCCAAGTAGAAAGGCACCTTCATTGCAGTAGCATCCAGGTCAGAGTCGCAAGCTGATGCAGTACGGACAAGTACTAACTACTGCTGCCCCATTGTTGTCTATGATTTTGGGAAAGGAGCTGAGAGAAGATGAGGATTGCCTAGGCAGGTGCCTGCCCAGGCTGCCTTCAGCAAAGCAGAGAGAGAGAGAGAGACAGAGAGAGACAGACAGACAGACAGACAGACACAGACACACACACACACACACACAGAGAGAGAGAGACACTGACACAGAGGCAGAGTGGGTGTGAGAGAGAAAGGGGGAACGGGAGAGAGAGATTCCTTCCATCTCAGGAAGTTCTTTCCTGAGCCGGGAAGGTGCTATCAGCGTCCCCCATACCTTCTAAGGAGAGAGCTTCTGATCCTAAGGCTTGAAACTGGGTTTTGATTCAAACCCTGTTAAGTTGTATTTAATGCTATTTGAAATTTTTAAGCAAAATTACTGAAAAGATTTTTTTTAATCCTGGATAATTTTGTTGAAACTCTTAATTATACATAACCTTAATTACCAGTACCAGGCCCCCTCCCCTCAAGGACCCCCTAATTGCCTCCTAATTGAATAAAACAGAAGACTAATCCCACTCCACAGAAACCCTGTAAGCAGTCGCAGCTGAGGCAGTGCCGCCCTCTGGGGAGGGAGCTCACGCCACCCTTAACCTAGCCTCTTGGTTCTCTGCCCCTAGCTCTGCCCAGGTAGGGGTCTGGGAGTGTGAAAACTGCAGGACTAGGAGGGGCTAGGAGGTCTAACCTGCACCTGTTCTTCCCAGGCCTCCAGACTGCTGGAGAAGCAGGCACCAAGTTAGTAGATGGTTAGAGACCCTGGGGCATAGCTGCCTTTCCCCAAGCCACAGACCTATCCAACACCTGTCTACAAACTGGCTTTGGCAAGACCTACCTACACACACACACACACACACACACACACACACACACACACACACACCAGGCCTCTGGTCCCTCTAACACCATCCACAGCGCAGAGCCTGGGGCACTGGCCGACAGCCCTGCATTCCACCCCTCCACCAAGCAGGCTCCACCATTCGCCTAAAGCGGGCAAGACAATCAATTGCTGCCTACAGGTTCTTGCCGCCTTTGTAGCCCTCATCTGTCCCAGAGAAAAAGACTGTCCCCTGGGCTCTCACTTCCCTGGGGAGGACAGAAAGAGGACAAGGGCCAGCCGGCCTCGCCACCCCCCACCTGCACCTCTGCATGTCTCGAAGGGAAGGATGGGAAGGACGCAGGCCTTAAGCAGGCCTTCCACCCTTCACACTGCTTTAGCAATTCATCGTCCCCAACCTATGCAGCACTCAAAGTCCCACACCTAGCAGGGTAGGATGTGTGGTATTTGGGACCACAGGGTCAGGTCTCAGGATCTCTTGTGGGGATCCTAGCTGTGCTGTGTAGTTACTGAAGGTCAGAAGAGCAGCAGCACCAACCAAGCCCCCAACAGCCCACCTGGCTCACACCAGTGTTGAAACAATACGCTATTGTTAAAATTTTCGTTTTTAAATGTGGGGCCAAGTCAGCCTCAGGTCCTTACTGGCCAGCACTGGCCCAGGTTGAGTAAGGGAAGCCCTGATCTGAACCATCTTCACTTTGCCCACGGCTTAGGCTTAGGCTCAGGCTCGGGCTCAGGCTCACTTTGCTCAGGCTTAGGCTTCTCACCAACTGAATCACAGTCTCCTCACTGGGGGTGCTTCAGAGATTTCTGTCCTTAGGAAACTCAACAGAAGTATCTACTCTGGGCCCCTAAATTCTACCAAAAGGGACACCTAAAAGGTCCAACTTGAGCAAGCCATGCAGACAGAGGTCTGGAGTAGGAGCACCAGGAAATACAAACGAAATTATACCTCAAGATGCACACCCTGGGACAGCCCCGTACCCAAGCCCTGTGTCCTGACGTTACATCCATTGGCCCATCTGTCCTTCTGTCCTCAGGACATCTCAGTCACAGCTCAGGGGCCCGAGCATGAGGGTAGAACAAAACCCTGAACCACCATGACCTTGCTTCTTCACCTATCCCCTGACCCTGTCGGCCAGTCTAGGGGGCTTCTGGGCTGGTTGCTGAGTGTCTGCTGGTCACTCTTGCTTCAGGTAATTGAGTCAGGTTCCCAGGAGCCTTCCACAGCCGCTTAAAATGCTGTCTAATGAAACAAGAAAGTCTTCAGTAAGCCCTGGGCCATCTTCCATCCGGAGCCGCCTCGCCCAGCTTCTCGAAGGGGCTTTGGTAGTAGTAGTAACACTCTCCGGGTGTCCGGGTATCCAGGTTGACACTCAAGTGGAGAGCCTGGGTCTGTCGGGCAAGTTCCTGTGGGTTGTTTCCAAGAACGCCCTGAACTGTGGACTCCCACTGGTTGTGTCCTTCGGTTCTTGGCCTCCAGAGAAGGCCTCAAGATCGTCGCCTTACGCCCCCGTTCTAGCCCTACATAGGGCCTGAGCCAAGTGACCTTCCCCACCTGGTGGAGGTAGAGCAGGAGGCCCAGCAGGGCGCCGAGCGGGTGTGGGCCTCTGGGAAGTTTCCGGGCCCGCGCTGGGTGCGCTGAGCCAGTCTCTCGCTTGCAGCGAAGGCGGCGGCAACAAAAAGAGCGCAGTCACTTTACTTCTCTCTCCTTCAAGCTTTGGGTCTTTCCTCCCGAGAGCCTGACCATCCAGCCTGCAGCCAGGGGGTCGAGACTCCCAATGGCTCACGGTGCACACCGGACTTTAACAGTACACTTGCACACCCGCTCCGTGCGTCGTGAAGGGTCACCCAACACGCACACAACCCCTTCGCATCCGCTGGGAACCTACTGGCACTGTTCGCACCAAGAGGTGTCAGAGGTCATGGGTGGCCCAGAAGGCCGAGGTCAAGGGCAGCTGGCCAGGGAACTCGGCGGGAAAGGGGCTCTTAACCGAGGGGCCACGAACTCCAACGGCGGAGCTCAGGGAAGCTTGGCGGAGGCTGGAAGTTGCTTTTCCCTGCAGAGTGGGCGCGCGGCCTAAGACAGCCGGGCCGCCGTGAGGCCAAGTTCCATAAGGTCCCGAGCTCAAAGTGCCTGGCTTTTTCGGAAAACTATCGCGGATCCCACACCCGCTCGCGGGACTCACGCTCTTTAAGAGTTCGGCTCTGGAAGCCGCGAGGCCGGGCCAGGCAGAATCCTGCCCGGGAGGCGCAGACCGAACGGCCTGGTGATCAGGCAGGGACCTGGAGCCGGCGTGCCGGGTGCCCCCTTCGCCGGCCCATGGTAAAGGAAGGGGCGGCGGGGGCGGCGGGGGGCGAGCGACTCGGATCCTCTCTGCACAGCGCTCAACGCTTCGCTGGAGCCGGACCGTGGCCCGAGCAGTCCGAGCCGCGCTTCCCCCGGCCGCCCTGCGGCGGGTCCCCACCTGCTGGCTGCAAGGGACGAAGACCCTGGCCCGACTCGTGCGGATGGCGCTGGCACTGGGACGGGAGGGCGCGCCGGGCGGCTGCGAGACACGGTGGCCATAGTGCGGACTGCAGAAGCCGGCGGGCTGCGGTGGGGACCAGCCCGCTGCTGGCTGAGCGCACAGCCCCAGGCACGGCCCGAGGCGGAGCGAAAGAGAAAGTAAGCCCCGGGCCCGGGCAGCCTCGCTGGGGCATTGGTCCCTCTGGGGCTCGCGGGTGCCGGGGACAGCGTGTGCGAGAGGGTCGGAGCGAGGCCAAGCGAGGCAGGGCGGCGGGTAGCAAAGCGGCCAGTGAGGACCCCTCTGCCGGAGGCGCCGGCACCGGGCGGCCCAAACGAATCGCGAGGATCACAGAGGAGCGTCGGCCACCACGCGGGGCACCACTTGGGAATAAACTTCACGAGCAGTTTCGAGCGCAGGAAAAAGTCTCCATGTTGCTTCCCTGGCGGCTGCGGCCGTCCTGCCCTTGCTCCCGGGGAGCCGGGTGGGCGCCGGCCCGCGCCCCCTCCTCCGCCCCCTCCCCGGCTCAGGGTCTCCCTCCTCTGAGCCCGGCTGGCGGACGCCAAAGGCGGTGCTCTAGCGCCCACTATTTCAAAAGCCCGGAATATGATTTGACCAGGACTGAGAGCCACTCGGAGAGAGAGAGGGAGAGAGCGAGCGAGAGGAAAAGTTACTCTCCCCTTTCGTCAACTTTTCGCTAACTTTCGCTTTTCTCGCTCCTCCACCCCCGGCCCTCCCCCTCCGCCCCCCTCCCCGGCCCCCACCGCGCGCCTCGGGTTCCCGGGCCCGAGCGCCTGACACTGTGGGGGGGAGGGGGTTCTGCGGGGAGGGGGCCGGCGCCTTCGGGGAGCGCGCGGCCCGGGCGCCCCGAGCCTCCGCGCCGAGCCCGGCTGCCCCGGAGCGCGGGAGGCGGAGCAGCCCCCGGACCGCGCGGTCGACCGGGGGCCGGAGCCGCGGGCGCACCGACCGCGCCCCGACGCGCACCCCTGGCCCGGGTACCCCGGCCCCGCGGCCGGGGCCCGGCGACACGGCGCGGTCGAGCGCGGGAGACTTACTTTTGGCTAGCTTCCTCGCCCTCGCCTTGGATCGCATGGTGTCGGCTCGCGGAATCTCTCTCCTCCTCCTTGAGCCCAGAAGCAGCTACACACTATCTTCATCTCCCTAGCATTGTCAGTTTGGACACCTTCGCACATGCGCACAGAGCACTCAATCTGACACCCCTCGCCGGGGCCAAAAAAACTTTGCAATGTGTTCATCATCCTCTTCGTCGCGCCGCCGCCGCCGCCGCCTCGGCGCGGGATTGGGGGGCTCTCCGAGGCCTTCTTGGTCTTCACCTCACTTCTCTCTCTCCCCCCTCCCCCCCCTTTTCAGCGCAGCTCGGAACTGGCCCTTTAAGAAAACATTCCGTGCTCGTCGCTCCCGCCCGGGGCCCGCACCCTGGACACTTTAAAAGGACCCAGGTAGCCCTGGAGGCGAGGTGACCGTCTCCCCGCCCTGGCCCTGCGCTGCGCAGCGCTGTGGCTCCTGCCCAAGCCGGGCCGTAGAGGAGACTGGCCCGCGGCGGGTTTCTGCGCGACTTCCTCGGATCTCCCCGCAAAAGCGCTAATAGTTCGGACGCGGGTCCGGGCTGCTTTTGCTGCGTTTTATTGCGTTTTATTACTAATTAAAAAGCTTTCGTTCGCCGTCGCCCCAGAGCGCTCTCCTCCCGAACTCCCCTCGGTCCCCGCCCGCACCCCGCGCTCGCGGAGGGGGTGTCAGGGCCAACGCGCCCTAACCCGGCTCCTCCGAAGCCCCCGCCGCCCCCCGCGGGCCTCCCGCCCCCGCCCCTCCCCCCGCCCCCACCCGGTGGCTGCAGCTTCGGGCTCCGCGGCTCAAAAACAAACAGCCGAGGCGCCGCCAGCTCCGAGCTCTGCCACCGCCCGGGACGCCGAGCGGCGCAGCAGCCGTCGGTCCTCAGTCGGGCGCGGCGGCTGAGGCTAGCGTGCCCCGCGTCGGGGGTCGGCCGTGCCAAGGCCGGCATCTTGCCCTGGGCGTCCCGGGGCGTCCTGCACCTCTGCGCCTCCGGGGTGGGCCCGTGCGCTCCGGTCTCCGCGCCCCGTTGGGCTGCGGCCGCGGCCCCCAGGTGAGTACCGGGTGCGGAAGCGCCGGAGCTAGCCCCTTTCTGGAGCTGGGGTCCTTTCCAGACACTCCCCTCCGGCTTCTCCCGGCCCAGGTGCTGCTCGGGTTGGAGAACCCGAGACACAGGTGGAGGAGTGAGAGCAGGAAACTAGCCGGTGCTCTCTCCCTGAAGCCTTCACATTCGGAGCTCAGGCCGGCGAGGGGCCTGGCTGGGCAAGAGCAGGGTGGCCCCAACTAAGAGGCCTAATGGGATGAGTGTGGATTCCTCCTGCGAGTACGGCTACGATTTGAGTTTGAATTGGAAACAAACGGAGGCGCTGCCGGGCTGGGTCACTGCCCTGGGCGCCCTCTCCGAAATCCAAGGTCCCTCTAAAGCAACAGGATTCAGAGCTGTCACAGTGTCACCTGAGCCCTCACAGGGGTGGGCGCCATTTGGGTCTTTCTGCCTCCCAGGTGGGGCTTCTCGCAGTTCTCACCCCTTCTTTGTTGTCACCGGCTCCTAGTACTGAAATCTGCACACCGAAATCCCGTTAAAACAGCAATCCCCAAGAGAGTCCTCCCTATAGATTCCCTCACCCAGTGGAGAGTGCTGCTGGGCCCAAACTACCCCAGAGAAAAGCCCCAGAGCTGAGGGCGGCAGTGTTGACTGCTTAAGGAGTCACTTCCCTGCGGAGATTAAGACGCGCTCGTCTGAGGCTTTGGGTGCCTAGCCCTGCACCCAGCTGGCTGCACAGATGGAGGCCCTGTTGTGGGGAGGCCTGGCTCATCCTCCTTTCTCAGTCTCTACCTGAGTCACAGATCCACTCAGTTTATAGTACTAGGCTCTGGGGGTCGTGGTGAGGGACTTTCAAGGCAGACTAAGTTAGCACTGCAGCTGGTGGGTCTTGGAGGGCCTCCTCACCCCACCGGCGGTGACAGAGCCCAGCAACACAGGAGATTCTGCCCCAATGGCCTCTAGTCCGTGGGCTTAACCTGGTTTAAGTAACACAGCAGAGAAGGCTCAAGGTCACCTAGAGGTGTAGCACCCCAGGTGTCCCTTGAGATTTGGAGAACTGGGGGGGGGGGTGCTAATAAAGAGCTCTGCTAACAGGGACACTGATCTTTCTCTACTCTAGACCTGAAGGCTGCCAGGGGTCCCCTCCCCAAACACATGCACACACACACACACAAACACACACACACACACACAGGCAGGCAGAGGCATAACGGTCCTAATTCTGGTGAGTCCAGTTTGCTTGAGTCTTCCTTCTGATCCCCTCTCTGCTCAGGGGGAAAAAGAATTCTGGCCAGATTGGACCAGATCAGACTAGGATAGGAGCAGGGAGCTGACCCTTGCCAGTGGAGGTGTTGGCAACTGACCATAGCAAGTCTTTCCTGCTCTTGGCTGCCACTGTCTGAGCTAGGGGGATGACCTGCTTGGGGAGGAAGTCTGGGAACCAAGGCTGACCAGGAACCCCCACCCCCACCCCACCCCCAGGTGCTGCGATGACTCCTGGGTGCAGGACCTTTGGGTCTGGGAGAGCCCTGGCCCTGGCCAGGCCCTGCCCCCACGTGGCCAGACTTAGAAGCTGAGCGGTCAGACATGAAGAATTCCTCAAGGAGAGTGGAAAGGCAGGGAAAATCAGACCGAGGTCCCCTCGGAGGCTGCCTTGTATTTCCATCCTACCAAGAAATTCTTCGGCAGGGATGGGAGTTGACACTTAGGGGGACAAGTAGTGGATGTCCTGTTGGGGACGGTGATTACTAAATGCTTCAAGAACCATTTTAAAATCCAGCCAAGCTCTGGGGAGTTTGGGGACCATAGACTGTAGTGAGAAGCGCAGCCAGCTCCACTCCGTGTTTGCAGCCGGACAACTGCTAATAAGGACAAGTTAGAGAACCAGCTTCCTTGCTGGAGGGGTATGCTAGCTAGGAGAGACTTCTACTGACTTCTGTTGTGCTCCAGGCCAGAAATGCCCACCCCTTCAAGCCACCTGAGAAAGAGGCTATAGAACACATCAGATCGCTCTTGGGGACTGGAGAAGGACCAGACTAAGGGAGTGGTCCTCTGTCATTTAGGGAGTACCGACTCTTCAAGTTCCTTCCAACTATGCTCTACAAAGTCCCTTTCTGTAGCCACACCCAGTCCTAGGCTTCCTAGGGGAAGCCAGCCTGTGGAGAGGTGCAGGGGTCAGAATTGGTACCTTTACCCCTGGTATTGGGGTGGGGATTCACCCCAGCCCCTTGTATAGCTTGCCTAGATGTGTCTACCACCACAGTCTCTTGTCCTCTTTCCTCTACTTACTTTAGCCTCCACGTGCTCAGTCACAACCTCCTGCTGTGAAGACGCAGGTCCCCTCTGAGAGCAAAGAAAATAAAAGCACCTCTCTTTGCTTTGCCACGTGTGCTTTCCAGGCAAGCTGGGAGTGTCGTGAGATCTTTGTCAGACTACCAGTACTTTGGCACAAACCAGGATGGATGAGGGTTTCTTACCATGGGAATGTGTTTTCATGTTCCTTGCCTTTGGTGGAGGCGATGGTTGGAGCAGAGACAGGGACAGAGAGTCACCTTCCTGCTTGCAGATAGGTTCTGACTGGGTGCTTGGGACCCCATGCAGACCTGGAGAATGGCTCCAAAGTGAGGGGGGATGTGTGTGTGTGTGTGGTGTCGCCAGAACACACTCTCCACTTTATATGCTCTGCCCTGGAGCCATTTTCAAATTCCCCTTTGCGGGTCTACCTGCCTAGCTTAGGAAACCTCGAGACCTGGATGACCTTCTGAACAGAAAGATAGTGTTCAGAATTTCTATCCAAGGGGTTCTTTCTGAAGATTTGGGACCTCCCAGGGTCAACACCAGTTTCTGGTTCCAAAGTGGGTCTTTGGGGGGTATGGGATGATCTCCACCAAGACTTCCCAGGAATGCAACCTTGTAGCGGATTTCAAACAAACCCCAAATGTTCAGAAACGGACTTCTTTGTATCAAGGGGTGAAGTCTGTCCCCTTTTCACTGGTCACATCCTAGAGGCCTGTGTGGGTATACTTGCATGGTGCTGCAGTCGCCTACGGGATTCTAGCAGAATTTCTCTGTCCTGAGCCCCTGCAGTGGTGACGATTAAGAGTTGATTCGTCTGCACACTTGGTCGTGTAGACTGTGAGGACATGGTGAGGGAACTGTTTTGTTGTAGAACACTGAGAGATCGGGTCTGGATTCCCTTTCCCTCTTCCCTGTTTGAGTTCAGAAGGGAGTTGGCTTTTATATCTTGCGGGGACTGGGGTGGGGGGGAGCGCTCTCCAGAAGGCATAGGAAGCCCCAAAGGACTCCTTCCTGCCCGAAGAGCACATTGTGCTGGATCCAATACAGAGAAGCCCTGGGCTCTTACAACTGCACTGGGGCTGCGGCCACCGGGAGAGCAATAAACGGAATCGGTTTCCCACGCTCTTCCCCTTTATTTCCCAACACTTCCAAAACCCACCAACGAATCCAGATCTATGGCTCGCACCCAGAGAGTCCTTGAGGCACGTGCTAGTCCCGGACCATACAGCGGTGCAGCTAGTAGTTCCCTTCCCTCCACCCATGCTCACCAGCAGCAACTTCGTTGCAGGTAATGCCTTGAGTCCCTGGAGCCCAGGAGTGCGCTGAGCCCATTGAAGCCGCGTGGCACCCGTTCGCGGCTCCCAGGCGCTGCCAGCCTACAATGCTCCCGCTTTTAGTGAGCGCAAGCGGAGAGGATCCTGGCAGTCCTGGCAGCAACGAAAGAACCAAGCTGTGAGTCTTTCTAGCCTAGAGGCCGAGGCTCCTCTGGAGCCACAGTGCGGGAGCCTGCCTTCCATGCGCAGTGACTTCCAGAGCTGTGTGGGGCAAGGCAACCTAGTCTTCTCAACTGAATTGAATTCGAAACTACATTTCGTTTCACAGAGTCACCTACTACTTAGTGATTCGTGGGCAGACTCGCCCGGACAGCAGACATTCAGTTTGGAAACCAAATTTTGCGTTTGGAATTGTGTGGTGCTGCACCCCACAGCTGCAACTATTGGGTGGGAGCCGCTAGGTAATTCTTCTCCTCCGGTTACCCTTCTGTGACTTGGGGCCATTCATCGTTCTCTTCAGAGTTCTGTGTGATTGGCAGGCAAGAACAGTTAGTTCCAGGGCCAGGCTGAGGGCTAGCAGGCACAGCCCACCCTCGTGAGCCACAGTTTAAGTCCAAAAGAAGTGGTGCTCTGAGAGGAATTTTCCCACGAGTCTGTGGGACTATGCGCATATCCCTGTGCACTCCCGGCTCCCGGCTCGCTCCCTCCCTCCTGCTTTCTTCATTCAGTGTTGGGTGGAAGAGCTGAGAGTGTCTCCTCTTGGCTAGGGAGAAGATTTGTTCTGTTAACCTGTCCTTGTCCAAAATAGAGTTGCCAGAAAAAATAAAAATTAACAACAAGGCCTCTCCATCCAGCTCTCCAAAGCCTGAAGAAGGTGAGTGGGGGTTGTGCAGGCTGCCGGAAGGTCAACAGCCCACAGAAACTCTAGCTGGAGCAGCTTATTCAGGGAACACCGGTCCTCTGCACAGACATTCATTTCACCCCAGCTCCCATCGACTGCCTTGGCCTGGTATGTATGGTGGGTACAGAAATGGACCCAATCCAGATTTAGGCTTCTGAAGAACTTCTCCCTCTGCAAGAAGGTGGGAGTCCTGGTCAGCAGGAGGAGAGGACTCCCTAGGTAAAACCACCCCGTATTTCCTTCAGCACCAAGACTTCTGATCCAGACACTGAGGGAGGGCTTTGATGCCCAAATGGACTCTGCTTCCCCCTTCTGCTTTCTACTAAACCAATAACAGCCAAACACCGCCCTGGAGATGAGCCACTTTGTGAGCCGGCAAGAAAAGACCAGAGACCAGTCTGGCCCGAGGCTGGGAAAAATGACCAGTTTTGTAGAGTCGCTAAAGGTGATGGAGTCAGTGTCTTTCAGGGACATGTTCCCGAGTCCCTGAAAAGTGGAAAAGCCTAGGACAGAGGCAACAGTGAATCCTAAGGGCTTCCATGACCTTGGCTCACTGGCATCCTGCCCCTGACAGCTGGAACCTGGCTTCCTGCCTGGTAGTGAGGATCCTCAGGAAAGGAAGGTAACCCAGCTGCAGAAGGCACACCTGCATTCAGCAGTCTCTCTCCAGCCCTCAACGAGGATTTACTGTGTGTAGAGCCCAGGGACCAGGGTAAAAATGACCGGGTCTCCACTTGAGCATCTTCTCAGTCATGGCTTTCATAATTATAACATATTATGTCAGGCATCAGCAGAGGGGCTGGTACCTACTGAGGAGGGGTGTGTTAGGCCCTGTCCTCTGCTGAAGAAGCTATCCCTAAGCCAGCATAAAGCCATTTTATTAGAGTAGCTTGATTACTTACAAGAGACCCCTGCCTGAGATCAAGCTTGTGGAAGGTGAGTGTGTGTGTGTGTGTGTGTGTGTGTGTGTGTGTGTGTGTGTGTCTCATTGCACCTGCATCGGAGATTCTGGCCACTCCCACCTTTCATATGTAATTCTGCCCTAATTACAGGTAGTCTCAGGGGGCTGAAATCTAAAGACTGGGTGATGGACTGAAGGGGGTGGCAGTTCTGTCTATGCAGCTCTGGAGACGTCATCTGTGCTGGAGTGGGACTTTGGGGTCACACTTTGGGGTCACACTCTTGCAAGTAACCCCCCACCCATGCTTTCTTCCTTGGTTCCCCAAGTTGAACTTCTGTGGGATCCCATTCAATTTGGAGCCCTATAAGGAGGGAGGACATGTTTATATCTCCCCAGGAAAGGAGTTTTTTAAACACCCTCCTTGCATCCCTGCCTTAACCTGGCAGAGCTGTGTCTAAGGGATGGGGTGTCTTGGGTGTGGACATGTGTGTATGTGGCGGGGAGGGGTAGCTGTAATCTAATCAGACCACACTTCTTTGGGGACCTTCTGTCAGCTCCACAGCTCTCTAGAGCTTTGTTCCCTGGTAACATGGGGTGAGTGGGTGTGTGCCCCTGGCAGTACCTTAGCAACAGCCTTTAGGTGAAGGTCGCACTTGCCAAGAGCTCTCTACAGCTCTGGAGATCAAGGACAACAGAGGCAAGCATTTCCCTCCTGCTGCTTCCCAATTCCTCTCCGCAGAACTTAGGGTTTGTCCTCGGAGCTTCTGAGCTGAAGCCCTGGAAAGCACCTGGCTGGACAAAGAGCTGGCAGTTAGAACCCTGTGTGGGGGTTCATGGTCCTGGCAGCGGCGGGTCTCACTCATCATGGACGTCACAACCTTCACCGTGTGGGTTTCACAGCCCCTGAGCTGCAGGCTTGCCTGTAACTGGATAGACTCAGCTACTTGGGCTCCCTGTTTCCTGAGTCCCATATTCATGGGCATCCAGGAACCCCTTTCCCTACATCCCATCTCAGGGCTGAGCTGTGGCTGCCCGGGGTTGAGGGAAGCCCTCATGCCTGAGCCAATAGCCTTGTGGCTTCTCATCATGCGACTAACACACTGAGGTCACGTTCTGACACACTAGCATATATTCTGTATTCGAGCTTTGAGTAAGGCATTTTTTAAATTATAAAGTGTGTCACTAGAAAAAAATAAAAGTGTCCTTTAAGTGTTCACAAAGCCCCGGAGCACATGGGATCTGGTGGTTCTGGTGAACATGAGTAAGCCAGTTTTCACATTAGAGAAATAACAGTTCTTGAAGAAATGTAGCACTTTTAAAAAGAGGTTAATTAATAAACAGCAGGTAATTGTTCATGGCACGATGTGGCAGAGGATAATTTTCATTTTTGAGGATGGAAGGGCCAGATACCCCTCCCCACTCAGCATTTCTCCGTAATAATCACCTTGGCTTCCCTTCCGTCTTTAATTTTTACAGCTGGAGCTGTTTATCATCGCTCCAACTTTCACTAAAAAAAGGAAAAACTATCACTTAAACAAAGCTATTGAAAACTCGGCATCATATGTGGGTTTCTTAACATAAATAAATCATACAAACCAAGATTTATGTTCAAGGGATGATGTCATTCATTGAAGGCTGCCTTCCCAATCAGATCTCTCTCTCTCTCTCTCTCTCTCTCTCTCTCTCTCTCTTTCTTCTCCTCTCTTTCTCTCCCTCCCCTCCCCCTCCCCTCTCTGTCCCCATGTGTATGTGTGTGTCAGAGAGTGAGAGAGAAGAGAGAGGAGAGAGAGAGAGAACAACCTCTCTCTAGCATCCTGGATGCTCTTCTGTTTGTCTTAAGTCATCGAAATGATCTAGCCCTGTGTCATACCAGCAGAGCCAGGTCTAAGTGGCAAGAACATCTTTTTCCTCTGCAGTTGAGGAAGAATAGGGCTGGGCTTGATCCAAGAGCTCAGTCCATTCTTGGTTGTTGCTCTTGGCCCCTCAGGTCTGGTGACTTTTGGAATGAGGTCCATCTAAGGAAAACTCCTCTACAGAAGCTTAACCCTGCTGAGATGACTGAGGGACTTTGAAGCCATGAAGAGGTAAAGGAAAAGTCAGGATAGCCATACCATAGAGTACTACTGTGTGGCCACATGAGGCAAAGTGGATGGACCTCCGAAGCGTGAATGGATGACTCTGGTCGTTAGAGGCCACACATCTTGTGACTCACACTTCAAAATGTCCAGAATCAGAAAAGCCAGAGAGACAGATTGGGGGAGGGGGAGGGACGAAGGGATGACTGCCTCATGGAGGGCCCTGTGATGCAGACATTCGAGCTTTAACTGTCACCATTCACTTTCCCAGATAAGTGTTACAGTGTGTGACCCTAATAAACTTGTTACTCAGCATTTGAGGTGGTTTTTTTAAATTAAAATATAATTCCATGAGAAAGCAGCACTCAAATGTGAAGAACTCTTCTTCTAACTTTCCCCAGCAGACGTGAACAAATGCTATTCACCCCAAATATGGCACTAAGGATGGACCCCCCAAATCAAGGCTGAGGTTACTTGCAGGATCACAAGCAACATAAAAGCTTCCCCTCTCAGCACTGGTTAACTACATCTGTATCCCAGGGAAGGGAGTGATGGTGCCTTTATGGTACTGGTCCTGAGCACCCTCCCACCTGGAGAGAATGTTAGTAGGGTCAAGCTTGCAAGGGTTTCCTTTGGGGCTTCTAATATGTAATCTCAGTTGCTCTGGGTTCAAGACAGCAATGGCCATGCTCTGCCCAGAGGAAAAAGCTCCACAACTCCACACTCGTGTCCAAAGCTTTAGCTTCCAGAGTGACCACACAAATATGGAAAGGTGCCAGCATCCTTGCACAGTTTGGAGAGTAGCCTACGGACACCAGGTCCAACACTTAGGTAAAGGGTGAGCCTGTGAGTGTATTCTTCACGGCTACCCCTGCAGCTGGAGGGCTCTACTGTGTAGGTTTGAACTTAAACTGTCCCTTCATTGGATGTAATTAACCAAAATCAAAGCAAGAGAGGACACACCCTTCCCCATTTCTACCTGTTTCTAAAGGATGAATAAAAAGCCCTTGACCCACTCTCTGGGGGTTACCAATCAGCCATGAGTAAAAGAGTGCTATTATCACCCTAACCCTGACCCCAGTGTGCATGAACCCTGGCAATTCCATGAAGAGTTAAAGAGAGCCAGTCGCCAAAGGTCACATGGTGTGTGATTTAAAAAAAAAAAATGTCCAGAAGAGGCAAAGCTACCAAGACAGAATGAAGAATTTGGCTGCAGGCAACAACTGAGAAAGTAGTGATGTCTCCTGCGTGGTAGGTGGCAGTTCTAGGCCTGAGAGCAGGTGAACCATACACCAAATATATCTTCAGCCTCCAGACGACGATAGCAGAGGTTCATTGGGAATACACAGGAAAATATCGCTGACCCAGATCAGGTGCCCAGCATATTGAACTGTGCGGCCTTTATTCTTCAAGAGTTGCTGCAAGAGCTGGAGAGATGACTTGCTGTTAAGAGCTCTTGCTCCACCCACATGGTGGTTCACAAGCTTCTGTAACTAGGGGATCCAAGGCCCTTCTCTGGCCTCCATGGTACACATACACAGAGGCAAAAAGTCAATGTGCTAGGCACAGTTACAGGCCCCAAGAATACAGCAGTGACCCAAATAGAAGGGCCTCCAGTTTTCCTCGAGGTCACATCTTTATAGAAAGGCAAGGCTGGATGCATGACTTGCCTAGTAGGCTACAAAGTTTCGAGTGCTCTGAGGACACAGAGAGGGTGAGAACTTGGCCCAGGAAAGGTTTAGGATATAACTCTTAGGACTTCACTTGTCAGAAGGCGTCTTTTCCCAGCAATAGCTGAGGGATAGTTGAGCTGGGAATAGAATTCTAGTGTGTGGGGAAAATTTTTTCATTCAGAGCTAGAGTGTTGGCCAGCATTGTTTTTCTTCCAGGGGAGCTGAGAAGTTCAAGGAAGATTCTGCTGCCTCAGGTTTTGTGTGACTTGCTTTTTCTCTTGGAAAAGCATAGAATCTTCTGCCACAGGTGTTTCCGTGTTTTCCTGAGCGTGTGTCCTAGAGTGGGTATCTCTTTCTGTCTGCAGTGGAAACTTTAACTTTTGGCAATTTTCTTAAAACATGCTAGTCTTCCATTTTATGTTTTCTGTCCTTGAATTTTGTGACTTGAGGGTTGTGGTACTTTCCTGCCCTCGTGTAGGACATGCATATGCCAGATGTCTGTCCCCCCTTGGCTGGCTCTCGGATTCAAGGCTGGTTGTGTCAATATTTGAGCTCCATCATTGGGTGGTGGATCCTGAATGCTGCCATCTTGAGGAACTCATTTGGTCTCCCAGGGGATCTTCCAGAGAGCCACTGGAGGAGTCTGGCTATCTCTGCAGCTCTGGAGAATAAACCTTGGGATATTTGCTAACAGAAGAGAAAGACAGTTGCTCCGTGGGGAAGTGAAGGGGAGCTAGGGATTTATATGCTCATAGCATACTGCCAGTCTAAATTGCTGATTATAGCAATTCCCACACCCCTCCCAGGAACATTCTTATTAATCCTGAGTTTAGAGTGTTCTTTCCTCCATCCCAGGGCAATTTTTCTCTTCCTCTCTGTGTTCTCTAGGACTTATATAGACTTCAGCTGTGATTCCAGACCCAGCTAGTTCCTGTAGGAGGGAGTCACAGCCCTGATACTCCACCCCCAACACAGGCAAGGGAAGCAGCAGGAACATCTGTGAAGATGATAAACATGGAGTGAGATGTAACCCAAAGGCATGGAGGGAAGGTAACTTCTTTGCCCTGTACCCCAAACCTTCTTCACCTTCATTCTGGTGAAACAGCTCTCAGAGGTCCCTGAGTGATCCTCCCCATACCCACAGACCCCTGGAAATTCTTGCATCTGGGTCTAGAGGACAGACCCCCTCCAGGACCTTGTGGTGACTGTCTGCTCCGGGCTTCTAGCCTCCTGCTTCCTGGGCATTCTGAGGAGGGCAGGAGACCCCAAGGGAGGAGCCTGGGACAGGGGAGTCTCCCAGACCTTCCTCTTGCCATAATATCCTCCTTCTACTTTAATTCATGTTCAGTCACTACAGGTTTTCATATAGTTCAGGGAGCAGTGCTCTCCCAGCAAGCTTCTGGCATCTTCTCTCCTACATGGGACCCTAAGTTGGATGGATTCAGCAGCTCTGGCAGCTGAAGCAGCCTCCTCCTGCAGAGGAAAAGAAAGATGACAAGGCGGAAGCAGGCCCTCCTGAGACCCTGCTGGGTAGAGTCTGGGCCACTCTGAGGCTCACCTTGACTCCAGCCAGGTGTGGTAGGGACACTGTGGTTGGGTTGGGGGCTATCCTTACTGTAGCCTCTATCCAAATAACCCTGTGATCCCACACAGTCTGTGGGGTAATGCTGGACTCCCTGCAAATGAGCCACGGCAGAAACAGCTGCCCTAGGCTCCAAGGCTTTTATAGGTTTGCCTTAAAGATTTTATTCCAGAAAAAACCCAAAGCAATTAATTCAAATTATAGAGTAGTCGTTTGTGATAATATTTGCTTTAAATATATGGTTTTTTCTTAAAAAAAAAAAAAAACCCTCAGCTGTGGGCCTTGAGTGAGTTCGAGGTGAAGGACACCTTGAAATAATTACATTTTTGCTCATTTTATGTTGTGAAAACGGCTTAGTCAATTTGGGAAGAACATAAAGTGTTCAGCTGACTCCCCTATAAAGGCCGTGCTATTTCTCTTTCCGTCTCTGCCAGCGTGACCACACTGGGATCGTTCGCCCTTTCGCCTCAAAGGTGGATGTCTTCCAAAAGGCGCCCAGGCACTGGACCAGCTGCCTCTCCGTGCAGTTCTTGGCAGCAATGAGGAGCAAGGCCTCTTCTGGAGGTCCACCTGATGGGTGGCTTCGGGAAGCCTGGAGGACAGGCTCTGTGTACCAGAGTCCTTGTGCTGACCCACAGCTGGCCAACTGTTCTGGTGGAGGTGTGAGGGAATAGGGGATCCCCCTACCCAGTTTGCCCCAGGAATGGTGATAGGGGCTTGACCAGAGAATGAGTGTAGCTCAGATCAGGGCAGCGGGCCCAGCTAGGACTGTAGCCAGTATGTGCCTCTGGAGAGAGGCTCAGAGCCTGGAAAGTGGGATTTCATTAAGATGAAACTGTGTCGAACAGCATCAGAATGTGGGTCTGTTCAGACTGAGGAGCCTGAGTGATGCTCCCACAGATTATCAAGGACCTTCCCCTCCCCTCCCCTCTGCCACACCAGGCATGTGCGTGGGGTGTGGGTGAGTTCTCTTTGCGTACTGCTTGCCTTTTCTCTCAATTGTTTTTGGTATTCTGTGGAATTTAAATTTTTCTTTCTGTTGTATGTATTTAACATGTGTACATGTGGGTGTGCACATGTCATGCACTCGAGCAGAAGCTGGAAGACAGTTTCTAGGAGCTTATTCTTTCCTTCTACCGTGTGGGTCCTGGGGAAGTTAATCCAGGTCTTACACGTGTTAGGCAATTACTCCACGTGGAACTTCACCCCAGCCCAGCTTTACACTTTCTCATGTCTTTTTAAAACAATTAAGAAAGGGTCTCATGTAGCCCAGGATAGCCTTGAACCTGCTGTGTTTGTAACTGAAGATAACTCCCTTCCTTGTGTTTAGGATCACGCGTACGTACAGCCCCCTCCAGGATTCATTCAGTGCTGCAGGCAGACCCACCCAGACCTTCCCATCTTCTGGTCCTGTACCAACCAAGCCACCCCCTGCTCCACACCGACTCTCCCACCCCCGAGTTTTTTAAGGAATCCACATTTTAATAACTCCCTACATTTTTTCACTTACAAATTGTTTGCATTTCTGTTTTATAAATCCTTGCCTAACACAAAGCCAAAACGTCCTACTATGTTTTTCTCTAAAAATCTTATGTATTTATGTTTAGACTGAAATATACATCAGTGGCCCCAGCTACTCAAGAGGCAAGGGGATCACATGCACCCAGAAGTCGGGGGCAAATTAGGACAGCACAGCAGAAAGCCCATCTTTAAGACAAAGTGAAGGGGCTGGAGCAATGGCTCAGTGGTTAAGAACACTGGCTGCTCTTGATAGAGGTCCTGAGGTCCTGGGTTCAATTCTCATCACCCACATCGGGTGGTTGTCTATCAACTGCAACTCCAGGTTCAGGGATCTGATGACCTCTCTGGGCTCCTTCGTACACAGGGTGCACACACATATAAACACACAAACGTAGTCATAAACAAAATCTTTTCAAAACGGAAAACCTACGTAGGATCTATTTGGGGCTAGTATTTATGTGTTGAAGGTGCTAGTTATTTATTAAATATGTGTGAAGGTTTGCCTGCTTTGCATGTTTATGTATCCCATGCCCTTCCAGGTCAGAAGAAGGCATCAGATCCCCTGGTTGGCCTGCAGCTTGTAGACCAGGCTAGCCTTGTACTCCTAGCTATACACCTGTCTCTGCCTCTGCCTCTGCTTCCAGAGTGCTGGGATTAAAATTATCTCAGCTGTAACATGCTTTGAAATATAGCATGTCTTTCCAATTCTGTGGGGTTTTGTTTAGGCTACTGTGCTGGCTAGTTTTATGTCAGCTTGACAAAAGCTAGAGTCATCAAAAGGAAGGAACCTCGCTGAGGAAATGCCTCCATAAGATCTGCTGTAGGGCATTTTCTTAATTAGTGATCATCGGTGGGGGAGGCCCCAGCTGATTGTAGGCGGGGCCATTCCCGCCTACAATTGTTGTCCTGGGTTTTATAAGAAAACAGGCTGAGGGCTGGAGAGATGGCTCAGCGGTTAAGAGCACTGACTGCTCTTCCAGAGGTCCTGAGTTCAATTCCCAGCAACCACATGGTGGCTCACTACTGGGACAGTGTACTCATATACATAAGATAAATAAATAAACCTTGAGAGAGAGAGAAAGAGAGAGAGAGAGAAAGAAAGCAGGCTGAGCAGCAAGCCATGAGCAGCCAGTCAGTCAGCAGCCCTCCTCCGTAGCCTCTGCATCAGCTCCTGCCTCCAGGTTCTTGCCCTGTTGAAGTTCCTGTCCTGACTTCCTTTGATGATGAACAGTGATGTATAAGTGTAAGCCAAATAAATCCTTTCCTCCCCAACTTGCTTTTGGTTGTGATGTTTCATCTTAGCAAGAGTAACTAAACCAATGTATCTGCTTTCCATGTAAGCATGAGACTGGCCAGTTTCCATCAGGAAGGTCCTGCTCACACACTGAATCTGTTCTCTCTGGTTCAGGAGTCCTGCCTGTCTAAGGCTCCAGCATCACGGACAATGGTCCCCTCTCTGCCTTTGTGACATTTTTTGGTTTTCACTGAGATGAAACATACATTTGGGCAAGGGATTTAAGGCTTTGAGATAAAGTAGACATTTTTCTAGATAGATGTTAAGGGTCAAGCTTGGCCGAAAAGAAAACAGAAAGCTATACATCATCAAGAACAAATAAAGGCTGCCCTTCCCTGCAGAGTCCTGTGTGGGCTGTAGACAAGTTCTTCCAAGAGGCAAACACTGCCTATTTTAAACAGGACTTTCTAGGATGTAACAAAGGGAGGAAATGCTCTGTTCAAAAAAAAAATGTGTTTTGAGACTGACTAGGTAAAGTGTTGGCTTTGAACTTGTGATGCTCCTGCCTCAGCTTTTCAGATGCTGGGGTTATAGGCCGACAGTAGCAAACCCGGTTCCTTGTGTCACTTGAAAGACTTTGTCACATCTTTCTAGTTCCTCATGGGACACCAGTTCTGTTGGAGCCTTAATTGTGGATGAAAATGTTTGCCATGCTATCCCAGTGACCCGTGTTTGGATCCCAGGACCCATGTAAAAGCCATATCCATAGTAACATTTATAATCCCAGCCCACCAATGGGGAAATAGGTTGAGACAGGCCTGGTAGCCTGGCTTATACAGCAAAGACCCTGGGTAAGTCTGATTCTAACTAACCTATCACAGGCACCTCACTAGAGTTTTGAAACATTCTTGCTGAGACCAGCAGTAAGACAAGTGTACCCCTCACCATTTTATAACTGTTGGAGAGCTGTGACCACCAGCTGCTTCTGTCAGATGCAAAGGAGGAAACCAAGGTGCAGGGACTTTGAAGATTAAAGCCCTGTGCCTGGGCTGGTGAGATAGCTCAGCAGGTAAGAGCACTGACTGCTCTTCTGAAGGTCTTGAGTTCAAATCCCAGCAACCACATGATGGCTCACAACTACCTGTAATGAGATCTGACACCCTCTTCTGGTGTATCAGACGACAGCTACAGTGTACTTATGCATAATAATAACTAATTCTTTGGGCCTGAGCAAGCAGAGTTGACCCAACTGGAGTGAGCAAAGGTCCTAAAATTCTATTTCCAACAACCACAGGGCACAAAATCATCTGTACAGCTACATTGTACTCACATACATAAAATAAATAAATCTTAAAAAAAATAAAGGCCTGTGCCTTTAACACCAGTTAAGAGTTCAAAGCCAGTTAAGCCTATATAAGCAAGACCTTGTCTCAAAATCCCTAAAAGAAACAAAGAGCCTATTTATGTAGATGAAATGTGACCTGTGCAAAAATTCTAAATAAATAATGACAAACATTATTGTCATCATGGTCATC
>LR749639.1:1569564-1602064 GCA_902729485.2 Mus minutoides | reverse complement strand
GACTCTGAGAGGACAAGGGCTGTGTTCTTCTCCCTGACATGCTCAGGCTAGCACAGGATGGTGATTAATCCATTGCTTCTGCTCTGATCTCTGAGGAAGAAGCTGAAGTTCTTCACAGTGGTGATACTTGTGCAGCTGGGAGTTGAGGGGAGATCTCACTACCCTCAGGTCCCTCCTGCAGGCAAGTTAAGTGAGAGACCAGCACAGAGGATGTCACACGGGGTGGGGGTGGGGCAACCCAGCAGCAACAGCAGCAGAACACTGTGAGGGAATGGCTTCAGGTACCTGAGCTGAGGCTAGACCTGGGGAGAGCTGACAGTTTCCCAGCTTATGGTATCCAGTGAGACAAACACACTGGTGGTTCGCTGCTGCCCTGTGACAGGGCTCAGGCTTCTCATAAGATTTATAGGAGGAATGGTTGGTTAACCTGAAGATCAGGGCTTGGGGGTGGGAGGCCTCAACAGAGCACCATGAAGGATCATTCAGCTGGGGTTGGCATCAGCTGCTTTTCTGGTTGCTTTGATTGAAAATGACTTACTTTGGCTTGTGATTCGAGGGTGTTATCCATTCCATAAAGGAAGCAAGGAACTGCGAGACTTGGGGCTGTGGCACCAGGAGCAGAGGGCTGCCTGTTCATATCTCAGCAGATCAGGGAACAGAGAAAGCAGACAAATTCCAGAGCTTGGCTGGCTCTCCTCAGGACCCCAGTTCACAGGTGGGTCTTCCCCTGCCCTTAAACCTCTCCAAAAGCTTCAGTCTCCTAGGTGATTCCCAAATGTAGGCAAACAGACAATGAGGATCAGCCATCAGCCACCCGTCTCATGTCCAAGGCCAGTTCCACCATCTTGGTGTGTTTCCTGTGACTGGAGTAGAAATCCCAAGATTGAGTGACCATGGACATAGAGGCTCATTTGGCTTCCGGTTTTGGCAGCTGGGACTCTGAGAACTGGTCCAGCTTCTGGAAAGCGGCCATGCTGCTCCGACCTCTGGCAGGAGGCAGGGTAAGTAGAGCTTGCAGAGGAGACAGACCAGGGGGCTGGCAGCCTCTCCCGGCAGCTGTCCTCACTGATGTGAACTCAGTTCTCAGCAGAGCTCACTCTCTTGTGAAAGGCCTTCACCTTTGTCCAGCCACCCCTGAGGGGTCCATTCCAGCATGCCAGTCCAGTCCAGCCTACCATCCTGGGGCCAGGCTTTACCAGGCACTTAAGAGAAAACCCATTCTGAAATCATAGCACTTGTTAAACCACTTAGCAGGGTTCCCACTGGTGAAAAGCCAAGGTTGCCTCGCTACCGTCTTCCCCATCTTGAGAATGGTCCTCAGAACTGGTCCTGCTGAGCCCCACATTGTGGGCCACCTTGTCACTCAACAGAGCGTTGTGGATGGGCCTGGTGCTGTTTGTATTTTGATGTTAATTCATCTCTCCTGGGATGGTTTCAGACAAGGAATGAGTCATACTCAGGTGACTTCTTGTGAACCAATCCCCTTATGAATAAAGGAGCCAATCACTGGGCAGGTAGGCGGGACTTCCAGGTTGGACAGAGGAAGAGAGGAAGCAGGAGAGAGTTAGGTCCTTTTGGATGGGGGATAGCTGTGAGAACAAGATATGGCGGATCCACCAGGATTTAGATTTAATAAGGTTTACAAGATTAGGATTTTAGTTGTGCCCAGCAATGGAGGTATCCTTGTTTCCAAACTAAGTTTGTGCTGTGTTTTCCTTCACGCGGCGACTCGACTGGGTTCAAGAGAGAAAGGTATGGCAGCAAAGCGTGGGTTTGCCAGGTGTGCACCATAAAGGCCGTGGGGATTTTGAAGCATGGGATTGGTGTGGTAGTGACCCACCAGTGGGAACTTAGGGCGCTGGGTGGAGAGATTTTGAAGCTCTGAGTCAGAGTCTTCAGGAGATAAAAACAGGTTGGCCACTGCCCTCCAGTGCATGGCCAGCCAGGCCACTGGGGCAGAGAGTTGCCGACCCAAGAGCAGGAATAAGACTTTTTTTTTTTTTAAGTATTTCCCACAACAACAAAAAGCTATGACCTCTCTGCGCTCACAGGTGGTCTCTGAGGTCACAGCCAGAACCTTACTTTGTCTGATGCCCACTCATAGTCTAGCTGGGCTACCCAGAGGGAGATCTTTGTCCAGGGTGAGAGCAGTCACTGAGAAGAGGGGCCGCGTCTATTGCACTGACCGTGGGGCCCACAGCTGCGCAGGACCCACTGCCTAGCCATATTTTCCAGTGTCCCTCTGAGCTCCAACCTCTGCACATCCCCAAGTGTCTCCAGAGCATCTTGAGCAGCAGCCTCCTTGGGGGATGAACAGACCCGTTGCCCAGCTCTTTCTGGCAGCCTTTCTCAGCCGGAAGCCCTCTCTCCAGCTCCCCTCCTAGACAAGGCCTTTTTATCTTCTCCATGGCTTTATCCTGCATAGCGTCTCTGTCTGTGGCCAAGGGGTGGAAGGTCTCACTTGTCCCACAACGGGGAGAGAGACAGTAAAATTAAAACTGATTGTGTAACCCTGATGGAAGAAATGGCTTTGGCTTCGTGAAGTCCCAGTAGAAACACTGGACTTACTCAGACTCTAGCTCTGTTAAGGTCTGGAGCAGAGAGGGACTGACTAGAAGGGAAAGGGAGGGGGCCATCCATAGAGCCTGTGTTAGTACCACATTGTCTATCTCGAGAGTGGTCTGATTCTCTTGGTACCATCTGCATAGGTAGCCCCTGGAGTGAGACCACTGACCTCAAAACAGCAGAGAGCCATGGATATGAGAAAAGCTCAGGTCCTGGAAACTTATGGCTCAGGATGGAGTCTGGGTGGAGTCAAGCCAGGAGCAAGCTGTGCTCCCCAACACCCTCGACTGGAATGTCTATGTGTAGCCTGCTGAAGAATAAAGAGAGCCCTTTTGGAAAGAAGAGGGTCCAGGATATTCTTCTTCAGTCTTTCCAGGGGAACTAGACCAAGAAACTAGAGGCTCACCCTGATGGTGTGATGACCCACATGTCAGAAGAATAGACAACTCTAACATTCTGCCGTCTCCATACATGACCAGGCATCAAGTACAGAATATACAACCAATGGGATCTGAACGCTGATATTTCAGCCCATTTCTTAAAGATCACCATTCTGAGGATCTGGGGACAAAGGCAGCAGAGGGCCACATGGACTCATTCTGAAGACATGTTGCCCAGTGGGAATGGAGCAGAGCCCAAGGCTTAACACATCACTATTCAAGAAGCCTCCAGGCTCTGGGAGGTCCCCCATCTTACCCATCTCCCAACCTTACCTTGTTTAGGAGTCCCTGCTTCTGCAAGGTTGAGTTTGAACTAGAACTAATTTTTACAGCTATGTAATAGCCATTGTGGGGCCAGGTAGAGGTGGGGCTGACTTGAGCACAGAGCTGTTGTCTCACAATACCTCTGTGTGCTGACATGTATGTATTGTACCCGTGTGCTCACTAATGAGCATGCTCTGTTGCCAGCCCGTGTGGGAATGCAAACGTATGGGTGTTTGTATATATGCATGAATGCCTGGGGCACTCGTGAGCTGATATGTTTCTCCACTCTACAAAACACACTGAACCCTGGCACTTCCAGGACATCCCAATAAGCAGGGACTGATGCAGGGAATGGCCAGAACACCAGGTCGGGAGCTGTTGCCACGCACCTCTCAGCCATACGGCCGGCCAGTCATAACCCATTCCAGACACTAAGATCTGGCAGTTGACTAAGTCTCTAGACTGCTTAGCTAGCCACATGGGGGTTCACAGCAGGTCCTGAAACCCAAGTGCTGTTGGTAACCTGGGATTGATTTCTAAGTCTGGGCTTTGCGGAGGTTTTTGTTGCAAGGATTAAAGTTTTATTTGTATTCTTGAAAGGTTGATTCCCACTTCTTCTTTACCAGGTTTCAGAAAATCTATCTGGAGCCAGACTTGGTTGTTCACACCTGTAAGCTCAGCATTTAGGAGGCTGAGACAGAAAGACTGCAATGAGACACTTCCTCAAAAAAATCAAAAATCAAAGCCAATCCGGGTTTCCAGGAAGAAAAACAAGTCTATTGAATGTATGCTATTTATACATTTATACACACATGTGTGCTGTAGTCTTCAAATATTCATGCATTATATATATGTATATATGCATATATGCATATATATATATATATACAATACATATATATTACATATGTATGTGTCTGTATATATACATTGTTGTAGATATATATGCACAAGTATACAAATGTGTTCATACATGCCTGTGTGCCTCTGTGGATGTGTGTATGTTATGATTTGCATATGCTCATGTTTATGCGTGTTCTATATTCTGGTACATGTGTGTTCACAAATGCATATTTCTGTGCCTAACTCTGAGTATGCTGTATGCTGGGTATATATTGTATGTGTGAAATAGTCTGGATATTCTTGTGCATGTTTGTGCAATAGTTTAGATATTCATGTATGTGTGTGTAAGTGTATTCATGAATGCACAGCTCCGTGTCTGTATGTGTATGCTGTAATCTGTATACACTCTGAGCATTCATGCGTCTGTTTGCACAGGTGAATGGCACGATTTATTTCAAGCAGCTGGCTCATGTGACTACAGCCCTGGCAGGTGTGCTGGTATGGAAATCCCAGAAGAGCTGAGGTTGCAGTCTGGAGTCAGGATGGACAATCTCCCCTTCTTGAGAGGCCTCTGTCATTTCCCATGAGGCCTTCGGCTGATGTTAGGAGGCCACCCACAGTGCAGAGGAGCCCCTGCTTTCCTCAAAGACTGCTGACTCCAGTGTTGACCATGCTTTTAAAAATCTTCCCTGCAATGGCAAACCACTGTTTGATTCAACACATGGGTGCTACCTTTCATCACTCTGAACTGCATGTCCAGCTCCCTGGGGGTTCAGGTGATTGGAGAGCAGTGTGGTTTCTTTAAAACTAACTAACTAACTAACTAACTAACTAACTAACTAACTAACTAACAAAGGCTGTGGCTGGGATGTTGCTTGACGACACTGTATTAATCCTAAGCATTCAAAGTACAAAAATAAAGAAGTAAATGGCAAACAATAAATAAAATGTAGCCATAAACATTTATCTCCTGTGTGCATGGGCAGGTAGCTTGAGCTGTGGCCCTGGGGCCTGCAGGAGCAGAAGAGCCTATAGGCTGGCCAACAAGGACTTGGAGCATCTTTCAAGGAGAGGGAGCAAAGATATCTGATCTTCTCTGAGGACAGGAGATGTGATAGCCACATGGACAGCTGAGGGCAGGGACAGAGCTGAAGCAGGACTGTGTGGCTTGGGTCACATGGTCATTCAGCCTTAGCATTACTCTCTCCAAAAAACCCACCTGTCTCCTGGAAAGATGCCTGAGTCACATGGAAAATAGTGAGGGAAAGGGACGGCCAGTGCCTGCCACATACCCCACAAGGGTCACTGAGGTGGAGGTCTGGTCAATTTATCCTTGGCACATGCTTCAGTGAAGGATAAAACCCTTTGGCTGCTGAATCTGAATCCCAGCACTGCCCACCTCCAGACATACACACTACATTCCTACCTCACCGGCCATACCATCAAAGGAGAAGCAAGGGGCTCCTGTTCTGTAAACAGCCTGGTCTGGGGTGAGGGGAGTGAAGGGTAGAGCAGGCTGCTGACTGGATCTGAATGGTACAATTACCTGTTCAGGGGGACAGTAGAGAACTAGGCCTGGAGTCTGACAGCTCAGGCTCTTGAGCACCCTCAGTAAAGGTTCATAGACCCTATGACAGTGCTGTCCCAGCAGGAGTGTGCCCCTGAGAGAAGCAAGGGTTCACAGACCCTATGACAGTGCTGTCCCAGCAGGGGTGAGCCCCCTGAGAGAAGCAAGGGTTCACAGACCCTATGACAGTGCTGTCCCAGCAGGGGTGTGCCCCCTGAGAGAAGCAAGGGTTCACAGACCCTATGACAGTGCTGTCCCAGCAGGGGTGTGCCCCCTGAGAGAAGCAAGGGTTCACAGACCCTATGACAGTGCTGTCCCAGCAGGGATGTGCCCCCTGAGAGAAGCAAGGGTTCACAGACCCTATGACAGTGCTGTCCCAGCAGGGGTGTGCCCCCTGAGAGAAGCAAGGGTTCACGGACCCTATGACAGTGCTGTCCCAGCAGGGGTGTGCCCCCTGAGAGAAGCAAGGAGAGTGGATTTGTCCCCTGAGGCAGGAATTGTGAGTGAATGCATCTATGAGTGGTTGGACAGAGGCCCAGGGCTCTTAATCTGTGAAGGCCACTACCATAAGGGCCCATTGCCTAAGGACCTGCAGTGGGCCAGACTATGCTGGAGTTGTTACCCCAGAAGTTCCTCATGTCCCCTAAGTTCAGCAGCCTTGTTTCCAGTCTCATCTCCAGCTTTGTTTTTAATGCCCCAACCTCTTCCCTGCCGTCTGACTAAGAAAAGGCTGAAATATATAGACTGGGCCATGTCTTGACCTGATGGATAGATTTGGGGTCTGCTGATTGTCAAAGTCCTCCAGTCACAGGAAGCTTTGGGGGACACAGAGCAGGGAGATGGAGACCACTTAGGATAGCCCTCTTTCTGCTGGAAGAGAACTGGAGCAGTGTGTGCTTCTACTACATATAAGAACACACACACACACACACACACACACACACACACACACACACACACACGTCCTGAGCAGCAGGAGCTTTGGTAAGATTGTAAAGGTTCTGAAGGGAACACCCTGCTATGGTCACCCTGCCCCTGGTGGCTGTGCTAAAGAGCCAAGCAGAGGACTTGGGTCCACCTTCTCTCATGAATAGCTTTTAACCTGGAAATTATAGCGCCTTTACCTAGGCTCAGAGAAGACCCCTGAAAGAACAGTTGGTTTGGAGGTGCCATCTTTCCTTAGCGGCTGGCCTGGTTCTGCCTAGAAACTACTGTAGTTCCAACCTAGACTCTTCCCTTCCAGCTTTCAGCCAAGGGCTTCTGAGCCACGTGCTATCATGGCGAGATCTCTCTAGCCATTCCCTGGTTCTAGGCAGGAACACTCAGGCACAGAGGTTGGAATGGGGGGCAGAGATTGCAGAGCAGGCTGCCTTTGGTTAGCTATTCCCAAAATGAGCCTGTCCCAAGCACAGGGTTTTCTACCTATCTCTTTACCTGCTACATACACTGGCTAGAGCTGATATTCCAGGCTTTTATAGAGCCCCACTTCCTCCTCTCTGATTTATGTTCCTGGGGATGAGTTTTATAGGAAACAGTCTCTGAGCTCCTGTGAGATAAAAGGCTGCCCCTGCTCTTGCTAGATGGAGACACTCACACCACCCCTCATAGATCTTCTCACTCCAGGCTCAGGCTGCGGCCTCCCACAAAGCTGCTTCTGTCTGCCTATCAACCTCTGCCTGACATGTAAGAATGGCCTTTAAGACTCTCCTCTGCAGGCAAGGCCATCAGGGATAAGCCCCACCCCCATCCCAGTTGTGTAACAGTTTTCTCTGAGATTGAAATATTTTATCCTACAGGGAAACTCCTTAAACAGGAAGGTAAACAACTCAAAGGAGCTTCAGGAAGTCCCTGAAACTGACTAGACTCTCTAGGCCCCTTCCTGCTAAGAGTCACCCTCAGACCAAAAGAGCAAAGCTGCTAAGGAGACTCAAGACCAAACCAGCTGCCTGGAAGAAGCAAAAGCCAGTTCATCTGCCTAGAAGAACTTTAGACCAACTGAATCACTTGGAAAAACCACCCTCCTGTTGAGCTGTCTACAGGCTGTGCAGTGTGCTCCAGGTTCCAGCTTTTGTGTTCTGTCACCCAAGCTAGGGTGGGCTCTGGTGATGTAGCTGTCTTTGAGTCATTTTCTGCTCCAGTAAGTAACCCCTCAGTCATGTTCCTGAAAGTAACCCTCCCTCTGCCCATAAAAACCTCATGGCTCACCAAGTTGGAGTTTTGTCACACAGCACCCTTCACCTGTGGTTGCCACCTCTTGCTGACTGTGGATGGTACCTGGAGAAGATTGGCATCCTCTTTTCTAACAGGGTTCCACCAAGGACACCACTCTTCCTTTATCTACCCCCTCTTCTCCCCTGGACCCCCTTCCCTCACCCCACCCCCAGTTTCCCAGAAGCCCCTCACTCTAAAGGCAAGCAAACTCCTAACGACAACTTGAGCACATCCTCTGGGCCCTCCACTCCTCATGCAACAGGGAATTCAAAATGCTCTCAGCCCCAACCGGTTCTAGGATACCCTGAGCTATCGAAATAAGCATCGTCTTGCTTTCTTGGCTCACATTTGTGTCACCTCTGTGTGGTAACTCTCCAGTGATAACCAGGTTGTCAGCACCTGGAATGAGATGGCCCCTATGGGAATCACTGACACCCACTGCCAGGCACAGTACGTCACCCACCATTCAATCCTAGTGCAGAGAAAGGGAGCAGAAAGCATTGCTGTCCCCTCCCCCTCCACACCACGCACAGGGTTTGTGTGTGAAATGTCCCTCTCTAACTAGGGGAAAGAGGAGAAGACTCTGGAAGAGACCTCCTGCCTTCCCTGAGGCACTGGGGTGGCTGCAGGGCCAGGCTGACTGCAAGAGTGGGCCAGACCTCCCAGCAGGCTGCCTGTCCAAGGAAGACTGCAATTGGTGTCCAGCCCTCACCCATTCCCCACCCCCTCGCCCTGTAATTGGGACTGAGGATTTCACACTCTGGAGCTGGGATGGTGCTTGTTTTGGCTGGCCCAGCTCAGGCAGTCCATCCTCACAGACCCCTGGTTGCATAATGGTGAGGTATCCGCTTACACTGGCTCCCTCCTTGCGACAAGGCCTGGGCAGCCTTCCTTGGGTGGAGCAGCCTCCCTGGGAGGTGCCAGGCCCCACCAGGCTAGGGGTAGGGTCTCTTGGGCCTCTTGACCCTGTAGCAGCTGGCAGTGCCACACGGTGCCTTGGCTTCCAGGAGCCAAGAGCAGCCACCTCTGGCCAGAGTTGGCTCTTGTGGGTGTAGGCGGGCGAGGGGCTGCCTCCACCCACTGATCACATCTCTTCCCAGCCTCCGCGTCATCCTTGGCTCTGCCAGAGCACTGTCAAGAGACAGCAGTGTTGTAGAGGGGCCAGATTCAGGAAATGGCCTGCTGGGTGCCCTTGTTGCTGCCTGGGCCCTTGAAGGAGCCTTGGGAGCAGCATCTGGTTCCCTCATGCCAATGGGCCCCTGGACATGGCCCAGCTGGCCCAGGTGTGAAGATGTCCCAGTGTGCAGGGCCCTCACAGCCCAGCAGCTGCCGCCAAAAGGTGGAGCCAGAGAAATAGGAGATTTGAATAATGGGAGAAAATTATTATGTCTTCGAGTGAGCTGGAGCCCAGCCCTGCTCCCCATGGGTGCGATAACTGGGGACTCTTAAGTTTCTTCTGCCCAGAGCCAAGGCCAGCCATGACAATACTCACATTGTTTCCTCTGCTGGGGTATTGTTATCCGGTGACAGTGCCCTAAAGCACCACACACGTTTGAAACCTCGGGCATCTGTAGGAAAAATGGAAACTGGGGAAGGGGAGGGATTAAAGCAGTTTTATACAAGTGGCCCGGTGACAGCCAGACACACAGCTAGGCAGGACCTGGCACAGAGGGAACTAACTGCAGGCTCTCCGGTAGCCAGTGTCCTGGGCTATAGAGGTTTCTACCTGTGATAAAAGAAGATTGGAACTGGCTTTAATTTCTCACCTAGGGCCAGGGGAGCGGATGGCTCCTGCCGGCTGAGCTGTTGGGCGGGCCTCCAGAGTCTAGGAATAGTCCTACTGCTCAGGTTCTGTCTCTGAACAAAGAAAGCTCAGGATACTGTTTGGGGTGGGGGAGGCACCATGTTGCCAACTCATTTAGGGGATAGACCCTAGCTTTCCATCACACACAGAGGTCCAGGAAACCTCTCCATACCCCGACGTAGGAGAGCACAAACCAGCCGGCTCAGCACCCAGCGATTCAGCCCTTCCACGTGCAGCCTCCCATTCCCTCTAGACTGCCAGCCATCTATAAATTATCATCTGGTGAAGAATGGAAAGTGCTGGCCCCCACGGCCATGGTTCCTCCTGCAGCCAGGCCCACCTGGGAATAGCCCTGTTCTACATCTTGGAAAGGATGGAAGCCACCTCTGAGTTAGCATGGAGTCTGCAAGAGTATCTAGGAGGGACAGCCCTGGGAAGAGGTTCTGGCCCGATGTATGCTGGGCCATCAAGATGGCCTGGCTTCCCAGCAACTCCCTCTCCGATTTTCCTGTGTTGGATTGTCAAGCATCTACCTGAACTCTTAAGCATCTTCCTTGTGAGAAATTAGATGGGATGTGTGTTAGGTCCATTGACTCCTCTACTAGCACAGAGGACTAGGATCCTGGAAACTCCCAAAAAGTCCTCTTCAGCCCAACTGTCCAGGAGGAAAAGGAGCTGGGGAAGGGTACAGGTATGCATTTGAAACCAGAGGTTCTTCCCTACCCTGTGACTGAAGGGGAGCATCAGAGCCCAGTCTCATTCTAGTTCCAGTTCTATCCAGAGAGACATGAATAGCTAGCTTCTCCAACTCATACTCTGGCAGGTTTTCTCTCTCTCTCTCTCTCTCTTTCTCTCTCTCTCTCTCTCTCTCTCTCTCTCTCTCTCTCTCTCTCTTCCATGGGAGCATCCTCATTGGGATATTAAAACTTCATAGGAGGCCAGGGCCCAGGGCCAGGAGAGCTTTACACCTGGGGCTCTTAGTTTCTCACAGCACACATCTGGACAGCATCTGGTCCTGACAGGTGTGCAGAGTCTGAAACCCCCGGGTGCACCCGCACTACACAGAAAAAAAGCTGGGGACCAGCTGAGGGATGCGGGATTCCTGCTCTGTGCTTCTTGCATCTTACTCCATCACCACCACTATGGTCAGCCAGCCTCGCTTACGGTCTCCTAGGTTACTTCTCCCTGTCTTCTAAAGCCTCTTCTGCCTCCTGAGGGCCTGCAGCATACACACCCAGGCTTTGGGCTGGTCGGCTTCCTTTGAGTGCTGGTGAGATGAGGATGCAAGTGAAGAAATGAGTCGGTGGACTAGGTGATGGATTCGTGGATGAATGAATGGATATGTGAATGGGTGAGTGAGCACATGAGCCAGGCTTTCTCAGCGTGGATATCCTGAGCGAATGAGGTCCCTGGGGGGTGGAGAATAGTTCTTAGGGGAGGAGTAACAGGAGAGGCACTCTAGCTGCCATAAAAAGAGACCACAACCAGGCAGCTTCACATGGGAGAATTTCCTCCCCACCCTAGCCCCTTGTGAGAAGCCTAAAGTTAAGCAGTCTGGCATGTTCCTTCCGGAGGCTCTGGTGGCCATAGGTTTTATGTTCTCTGTATGTTGCCATGTTCTCCTGTGTGTTCCTGCACAGCCACTAGCAGACACCACTCATGACAGTTATCAACTGGCATCTGCAGTCCTGGACTCCAGCCCTACCTGGGTGAGGTGGCAGGGGGCACTGGACCTGTCTTGATGTCCTTCTGAACTTGAATTGAGTGTTGGGATCTCAGGATGGTGTGAAGGTAGCAGCGGTAGAACTAGCCTTAACAACCCAGAGCAGCTTGAGACAAGTAATTCAACAGTAGCATTCAGGTGGTGGCCGTGCTGTGAGATGGCCCATGGGGGACACCTTGACTGGATCTTCTTGCTTCAACTTGGCCTAGTCTCCAGCATGAGTCTGGACCTCTGAATCTCTCAAAAAGCCAGCTCTCATTCCTGAGACCCTTAAGGTGCAGATTCTCCAGGGCTCCTGAGTAGAGCCTTTGGCCTGTGGCCCAGGGATCTCTCAAAAGAAAGCTCAGGGACGAGGGATACAGATAGAACCACAGGGATTCTGCTAGGAGCCTGGAGAAATGGCTTAGTCAGTAAAGTACTTGCCAACATGTACTGGCAAGTGGAAAGAGGACACCACATCCTAGTGAGAGACTTTTGTCTCAGAGTGCAAAGTATGAATTCTCCTGAGGAAGGACAGCTGGGGTCACATGGACACACACAGACACACACACTTAGACACATGCACACACTTAGACACGTGCACACACCAGCTGCACATGCACACAGATGTAACATGTACATGTGATTTCTCTCTCTCACACACACATACAAACTGAGAAACACAGACATGCACAAACACATACAGGCACACACACAGATGTACACATAGACACGCATACACTCACACTCAAAAGTCCTGCTATTTCAGAGAAAGAATGGAGCCTGCCATAGTCAAGTGCATCGTTATTCATCTTTAATTAAATGTGGTGCTAAAGGCCATGGGAGAGGCTCTCTTCCCATGGGTGTCCCTTGCTTGCAAGGGACACTGCGGCTACTGGGACTGTGCAGCCCTTCAGAAGCACCGCCTCTGGACCACGGACACTCCAAACTCTTTGAAGTCTGCAGCAGTGATCCACATCTGCTTAAAGCTGCTCAGAGACGTGACAATGGAGGCCCCGATCCACGTGGAGAACCAGCGGTCGGGCGGCGCTGTGATTTTGATGGGGACCCCCTTGGAAGCCAGCTGTTCCAGTTCTTTCAGGAGCCTGTCATCCAGCCCCTGAAACAGAGTGCTTCCCCCCGACAAGACAATCTCCCCAAAGAGTGTCTTATGTATGTCAACATCACACTTGGCTATGCTGTTAGATGCCATCTGTGCCAGCCCTGGGCCATGGGTGCCCAACTGGTCTGGTGAGAATAGGACCTCAGGAGCCTGGTACAGCTGGTCTCCAATGTAAATGGCATTCCCATCGGGCAGTTTATACTCCCTCAAGACATCTGCCCGCCTAGGGAGTTCCTCCTTGGGCTCCAGAGCCACATAGCACAGCTTCTCCTTGATGTCATCCACCAGGGCCTTTTCCAGTGGGCATGGAAAGGCTCGTCCACTGGCCAGGAGCAGCTGGGTGAGGAACTCTGTGATGTCTTTGCCGGCCACGTAAAGCTTGCTGACTGCGTGAGGCAGGGAGTAACCTTCAAAGATGGGGACAGTGCAGGTGACCCCATCCCCGCTGTCCACCACCAGGCCTGTGACACAGGCAGAGGAGTAGAGCGCCAGCACTGCCTGGTCTGACAGGTAGAAGGCAGGTACCTTGAAGGTCTCAAACATCATCTCTGCCGTCTTCTCGCGATTCTCCCTGGGGTTCAGGGAGGGTTCCGTCACGAGCACGGGTCGTTCACTGGGCTTCACACCCAGCTCCCATTCGAAGAGATGATTCCAGAGTTTCTCCATGTCGTCCCAGCTCGTGACCAGACCCCGGTCAATGGGGAAGTGCAGGCGCAAGGCCTCCTGTTTGTACAGGGCTTCTTCCCCAACAAAGTACTTCTTCTGACTGGCTCCTGTGAGGGGCGCCTTGAACTTCGGGTACCCCACGACAGAGCTGGTGACGTGACGGGGCCCAATCTCCCCAGACAGCCCTGCTTTGCAGAGTCCAGAGCCGTTGTCAAAAATCACAGAAGGATAATCTAGTACCAGTGGGTTAAACATGTCTGCGGCAATCCCTTCTGGTGACACAAAATACAGCCAGGTGAGCTTTCTGGGGACAATTCGTGTCACAATAGGTTGCCCTGGAAGTTCCCAGGATTCCAGGGTTCCTGGAGGCCTCCCAGGCACAGCTAGCAAACCCACTCCAGTGCCCGGGAACCCTCCATCCTCATAGGTGGTCTGCTTTCCTCTCAGGAGCCTCAGACCTGAGAGGCCTTTTCAAGGGTGGTTGCCCAGTATGTAACAATCCAATGAAGTAACAATTGTCCTTAGTGGGTGTCAGAGTCCTGCAGTGGGGCTCTGTACGCCGGTGTCCTCTCAAGGGCGAGGTAGTAAGCAGAGAAAGCCCTGGGTGATGTTGATAAGCCTAGGGGCCTCACCTCAGAGGTCTCATTTCAGGATGGGGCAGCCTGAGAGGCCTGCCTTGTAAAAGGACTTTTCACTCCCCAGGTTCAAGGGCGGCACCTAGCAGACCCCCAGAAGATCTCTTTTTGAATACGCACTTGTCCAGGAAGCCCTCAGAATGTCACTCTCTGGTTCTCTGTACCCATTCCAGTTCAGGTCAGGGGAGTCAGTCTCCCTCCCTCCCTCCCTCCCTTCCTCCCTCCCTCCCTCCCTCCCTCCCCCCACCATAAAACACCCAAAAGTAATTCCTAGTTCAACATTAGCTCATGCAGAGGTGGCCCCTCTCGAGTTTGTAACACTCATGTGTCTAGGCCCACAGGACAGTCAAGGCAACGATGTTCAGAAACTGCTATACAAGGGCTGAGGCTACAGAGGAGACTGGTAAGGTGTCTGGGAGGAGCCACCTACTATGGCCTCAGACACACAGAGACCTGGCACTCAGCTTGGGAGCTGAGCCTGGGCACAGTTCCCCTTTTCCCTGATGATGGAGGGATCCTTGGAAAGGTGGGTTCATCATAACCTGTCTCTCCTACCCCCTGTCGTGTGCAGGCACAGGTAGGCCAGATTCTTCTTCCTTTCAGGAAATTCTTGCAGAGTATCACTTGGTGTCACATCCTTTCTAGAGCCTGGGATCTTAATGCTGATCTTAATGCTTAATCATTCGGCATTAGTGAGAAAAACTATCACAAGGCTATGCCATTCAGACACATGGTGTAGACACAACGTAGAAGTGGGCCAAGGACTCACATGAAGACGTGTAGTAGACGTGTGTCATGTGTAGCAGACATGGTATGAATTGGCAGTGTGGACATAGACTAAAGATGTGGCTTCTGAGTCCTTCTGAACCTTACAGGGGTGTTGGTGAAACTTTGGTGGTCAAGGACCCCCAGAGGAAACTGAGACTGAGGTGCAGACGAAGCAGAGAGAGAGCTTCACTCTTTGGTAAGCCATGTTTAACATCAGTTCTATTGTTGCTCATAACCTTCACAGCACATAACCTTCCCAGCCTCTCTGCTCACCAAGATCATGAGATGGGCCAGGCACATGCAGGCCCTCAGTCACCCACAGTCACCAGAGGCCAGGTCAGGCATGACTACAGGCATCAGAATCCTCTGCAATGCTGAGCAATATCCTTAGCAGGAGGCTCCTACAGAGGCCTCAGACTATGGGATCAACCAGGGCTTGAGAACACGAAGGTGAAGGTGTCCTGCATGCTTGTGGGTGCCATATTGGCCCAGGGAGATGAGCCTACTGGGCAGTAGTATGTCCTGCCTATGCAAGGCCTGTTCTGTCCCGTGCCCAACGAGGCAGCCTGGACCTTGTAAAGACCCCAGTGGCCATGACTATTGAACTGATCGTGTCTTCTACATAGACCCAACTCTGTATAATCTGCCCGTTTGCTTTTGTTGCTGGATCCCTAAGACTTAAAGCCCCACATTTTGGACCAGAGTCCTATCTGGCTGCTGTGGGCTTGGTGGCAGAATGCTGTGGCTTGGGGCTCCATCCTGCTTGCTTCACAAAAGGCCCATGTGTGTGTGCTGATCTCCCGTGTGCTGTCATGGCTCTCCAGCTAAACCAGATGAGGAGTAAAGCTCTCTAGATGTTATGCGGTTTGTGGTGGGAAAGGATGAAGCAGTGCTCAGGGCAGGGGCTCTGAGGCAATGTCTCAGTGGCCACAGACTAACTTAGGTTTTGGAATTCATGAGAGGGACTACTTCCTTTCATACAGGTGTCTCAGGGTGCAGTGGCTTCTTGGCACCCTACTGAGATAACAGCATATGATAGCAGTGTCCCAGGGGCCAGTGGAGTGCAGGCAGGCAGCCCAGCCTTGTTCCCTCCCCAGATATAGCTTTCTTCTAAAGGCTCAAAGTTAGGGTCACGGATCTTAGTTCTCTTATCCTCAGTACCACTGTGTGTGTGTGTGTGTGTGTGTGTGTGTTTTGCCCAGTATATATATATATATAGTGTGTGTGTGTGTGTGTGTGTGTGTAGTGTGTATATGTGTTGGTGTGTGGTATGTGTATGTCTGTGTGTTGCCCAGTGTGTGGTGTGTGTTGCCCAGTGTATTGTGTATGTGTACATGTGTGTGTGTGTCTGTGTGTGTGTCGTGTCTGTGTTGTCCAGTGTATAGTGTGTGTGTTGCCCAGTGTATAGTGTGTGTGTGTAGTGTGTTTGCGTATGTGTTGGTGTGTGGTATGTGTCTGTGTGTTGAACAGTGTGTGTTGTGTGTTGCACAGTGTATAGTGTGTATGTGTATGGTGTGTGTGTGTCTGTGTGTCCATGTGTGTGTTACACCGTGTGTTGTGTATAGTGTGTTTGTGTGTGTTGTATAGTATGTGTAGAGCATGTAGTGTGTCAGTGTATAGTGTGTCTGAGTGTATAGTGTGTGTCTTGTATAGTGTCTGTGTGCTCACTCACATACATGTATAGGACAGAGGATAACCTCAGGGTGCCTTCAGGGTCTTGTTCCTCAGGGTTACCCTCCTTGTCAGATGTTTACATTATGATTCATAACATTCACAAAATTGGTTATGAAATAGCAATGAAATAATTTTATAGTCGGGGGGTCACCACAACATGAGGAACTGTATTAAGGGGTCACAGCATTGAGAAGGTTGAAAAAACCCAGCTCTAGGTCTTTCTTTATCCACATCCTAAATCCCCTTGCTTTTAAGGGAGCAAATCTGTATCCAGGAGTAAAGAGCTGAGAACAGAAATGGCCAGGCAGAGGCCTTGAGACAGTCATGGGAAGATTTCCAGACCCTTAAGTATCTTAATTCTTATGCTGAGCCCAGGAGAGGCACCACCCTAGGTATGATGCCACCTCCTCCCTGTCCCAGGACAGCTGTGGCTGTCAGGGTTCCACACACCCAGCTGAGTGGTCCCAGGAACATCACTTGTCCACATGGAACAGTGAATAGCCTCTTGGCCAGGAGTACACCTTGGTCGGCACCAAAAGGGATTCCTGGATGCTGGGATGAGACCAAGTGATGATCTTTCCCAGTTTTTGTTAGAGCTCAAAGAGTATAAGGTTCAGCCCAGAGCACAGCACAGGGTCAGCAAATTCTCTGTCCTGACAGCAGCGTCTAATTGGGTGAGAGACCCTGCGTGGAGGGGCCAAGGGCATCCCTGGAGTAACACCACATGGCTACTGAATATAAAAAGCATTTGGGTTTATGAGCCATAGCCTGTGAGTGTGATGTTGGGCTGGTTTGGAGCAGCCCCGGGGCAGAAATTCCACTTCTCAGGTGCTAGGAACCTCCTCTGCTGACTTTAGAATCCTCGATGTAGGTCATGGCACTCTGTCTTGGAAACTCTCTGACCCTGAATTCCAGGGTCTGTGTGTCTTAGAAGGACTATATGCACGTTAGCATGGCTGAGACCCTTCAGCCTTCCTGTGGATACAAGGATACAAGAAATGTCTGATAGCTGGCCAGCAGTGCAGTTTCAGGGGCAGCCACAACAAGGGTGTGTTTGCCATTAACACGGGGATCTCTCCTCTCCCAGCTCCAATTAGAAGCTGCCTGAGTCTGCCGCCCCTAGCCTAAGCCAGCCAAGCCTCATAAATCGCTTGAACAAGTTTATGGACAAACTGGCTGTAACACCATTCCCTCCCCAGTGCTCACTCCAGAGAGCCACTGTTCCTTCTCCACCCAGCAAACATACCCTTGTTTCTGCTCCAATGTGTGTAGCAATGGCCATCTTCCCCTGCTCCCATATGACCTTACCCTCCGTTTTAAGGTCACGATGGAAATGGGGACAAGGTCGGGCCCTGGGATACCTGAGAAGGTACTGGGAGTTCTTATGTAGGAGTGGATTACCCTGGACCTTCCAAGCATCCCAGGTTTTTCACAAGCCTGTCCTGAAGTGCCTGGGTCCCCCAACCCCTGAGAGAGGCCTACGTGTCTAAGTTATCATCATCCGAGGTTCATTCTATCACTAGTGCCCAGAACCTCAGCCAATTAGTGACCAGCAGACTGGGCTCATTAGTGCCGACCTAACATCTGGTGGCCAGATCCTCTTATGGGGACCAGTCCACATGTCAGCAGCCTAAGGGAACAGGGTGGCCTTTCAAGTGACAGGATACACACTGTCACTGTAAGATCGGTGCTATCTGAGGGGGTCAGTCTGGGGCTGTACCTAGCTCCACGGTGGAAAGGCTACTTTTCCAATTCATGTTCTGGGTACTCACGAATGGGCAGAAACCCAGAGCATATTCCCTGGCAATTAAGCCCTCCTGAGTCTCAGAGGTATAGTGAAATCATCTATGGACTTATAAATTTATATAAATATCTGCCCATCTTCCTGTCTACCCACCAACCCTTCCACCTACCCATCCATCTATCCATATACCCCCTCACTTACCCATCCATCCATCCATTAATCCATCCACAGACCTTTCCTTTCATACCTCAACTTACCTACACATATGGCCATTTGTCTGCTCATCCATCCATCCATCCATCCATCCATCCATCCATCCATCCACCTACCCATTCATCCATCTACTTACCTATCCATTCATCCATCCATCCACCCACCCATCCATCCATCCACCCATCTATCCACCTACTCATCCATCCATCTGTCCATGCATCTGTCTACCCATCTGTTCATCCATCCATCCATCCACCCATCTATCCACCCACTCATTCATCCATCATCTATCTACTCATATATGGAACCCAATCCTGTGTATTAAGCTTGTCCCCTGTAGCACTACCCTTCCAGCCTCACTTCTCTAGAGTCCTTAAGGCTACCCATCCCCCCATTGTGATGTCCTGTGGTGACCATTAAGCCTGCTGCTCTACTCACCTCTGTGTACCACCAACATTTCTGTTGGGGGCAATTGGGAATTCTAGGGTCCCTATCACATGGACAGGCAAGACAGAACCTGAAGATACTCCAACCTCCTACAGGCACAGTCTGGGCTCTGGAATACTTACAATAGCTCAAGGGATGTACATCACAGCCAACTGAATACTTTCTAGCCCTTCTGAACCACCAGCACTTGAACTCCCTCACTATGCTTGGTCTCTGGAAAATTAGCCCCACCTTTTCGGTTTTGGAGAGCATTGTGTACTATTTATAAGAACTTTGAAAGAAGCATACCATCCAGAGTTGGGGGCTCTACCTCTCTCGACAGAGGTGAACACTGTCAGGCATTGGTTATTAGGTTTAGGGAGGACCTTTCCCATGGACGTGTGTGGCTGGAAACGTACACTGATGTTTGGGTGTTCCATATGCTATTAAAATGGAGCCAGGCTGTAGCATGCTCAAGAGTTATGACTGCCCATTTCCAGAGTTGCTGGAAATGCAACTCTCTAGGATTTCTCCTTGCGAGGTGTCCTGCTCCTAGAATTATCACCAGGCACCAGTTGCGTCATGCTTTCAGACAGTCAAATGGGCATCCTGATTTGGAAACCTCAGGAGTAAGGAGGTCTCTGCTTAATAGAAGCTGGAGCTGAGGTCTGACTGCAAGGCTCAAGGGGGAGGGAGAGGTGAGTTCAGCTTCTTCCTTGGGCTCTGACCATTGCTGTTTTGAACTGCACGGACACTTTACCAAGTGGAATGACTTACCTCGAGGATAGGGAGAAAGAGAAAAAGAGAATGGAGAGAAAGGGAGATGGAGAGAGAAACGGAAACCAGTGCTCTCATTGTCATTTTTGTGAAAGCCAGTTTAGTCCATACTATGAGGTCAAGGCTACAGAACAGAAATGAGACCACTGCGCCCCCAGCTTGGCAGTTCCAGTATAGTCAGAACCCCTCATATACCACCCTGCCCCCCCCCACCCCCAGTCCCCAGTCATCAGCCCACACCATTGCCCAGTGTGTCAGGTACCTGCTTTCTGGGCCTCACTTCCCAGGAGGCAAGCGCATATGGCTTTGCAAAGTACTTCCCAGGTGAGTACAGCCAGCCAGTAGGGGCACACCTTGACAGCCACCTGAGAATGTCCCCACTGGTCTTCCATGGCCTCACTATTTAAATGACTACTGCTACTGCTGCCCAGTTCTTTCTTTTTCAAATTTTCTTGACCTGACCCAAACAAAGGAGGGTTTTCCTCTTAGCACCCAGGGAAAGCCCTGCCCACCTGGCCCAGTTTTGTCTGTGGGAATCTCTCCTCTGCTCAGGGCATCCGTGCCCCACTGGCCTCAGCTTTGTTCATAGAGACACCTCCTTTCACTTCAGTTCCAGACATTACTGAGTCTGTGGGACTCCTCCCCTCTGGTCTTCACTGGCCCCAGCTCTGTCTGCGGGATTCCTCCCCTCCCTCCCTTCCCCAGCTTGGACAGTTGGGGCAACTCAAAATACGGAACCTAGGATCCCAGGCTAGTCCCAAAGGATCTGCGTCCTGACTCTAAATTACAAAAAGCATTTTCCGCCCCCTGCTGGTGCCCATGAGGATCTGCCACGGGGTCTAGGGGTGGGAGAATTGGGGAATCTTGGACAGGAGCGAGTGGGCTTGTTAATTTCCGGGCAATGCAGGACACTAGGAGAGAGAAAAAAGAATCAATGTTTGCTAAATAAGGGGAAAGCATCACCCTGTCTCAGCGAGGATGAGGTCTGTTTTCAAGCGTATTATGGTGATTACCCAGAGGAGAGTCCCACCGAGTAAGCAAACACAAGAACTAGCGTCCTTTCCCCAAAGAGCTCTGCAGCGGAGTGCGTGTTAATGTGTTCCCTCCAACTAAACACGGCCAAGCTTTGGGTTTTAAATAGTTTATAGCATTTCAGATGCGGCTTCGAAGTCAGGCGGTCCCTAGAGAGGCCGAACAGACTTCTACACTTAGCCAATGATGAATAACCACGGGAGCTCAGGGCCCGGAAGGATTCCAGGTTTAATTCAAATAATTTAAAATCTAATGTTGAAAGAGCTCTTTGCATTCACGGGCCGTACCCATTTCCAGCTGGAGAAAGAAAAGGCTTTGTGTTTGAGGCTGAGGTAGGCGCACTAACTGTCTTACCATGCGCCTGCCACTTCCAGCCGGCACAGCAACATTTTTCATGTTACAAATGGCAGGCTGTGATTCTGAAAGCCAGACACGATGGGGGGGGGGGGAGATTTATCGTCGCCATGAAGTTTCAGCTCCAGGTGGAAGGATTTTGTCCATGTCTACGGTGAGGTTGCTGCCTAACCACCCTGCCAAGAGGAGATGGAGCCCCCTGGCCCCATGTGCACGGTCTGGGAGGCCCTTAGGAAATTCACACTGGTGGGCGCAGAATCGAGCGATCCCACTTGGGCTTACCTGAACTGCATGCAAGTTCTGCTGGTTTAGAAGAGGAGGGGAATGCCAGGGGCTCACTGGCTGGCAGATATGCCCTGCCTGCCCAAGGCTCATCAGAGGAAGAAGCTCCGGGGCCATCTGTTTCCTTCTTGTCTGGTCTCAGACCGGAAGTGGGCTTGGGTCCTGAGAGACTGAACATAAAGGCTTGCACGCTCCCTGAGTCTCAGCATGGACCAGCCTTTACCTGTACCATGCTGAGATTCAGGGAATTTGCAAGCCTTTGTGTACTCATGGGGTCGGACTGTTTCCCCCCAACACATTCACGGACTTAACATCACTCAGAATTTCAGAATACAAATTTACTTGTAAATTTGGTCTTTGCAGATATAATTAGGTAAGCTAGAACTAGGAGGGCCTCAAACAGTGTCTCTGGCACCCTCAGAAGAGAGGACAGGGACATGTCGGGAGGATCCAACAACACAGGTAGACAGAGCATATGACTACAAACAAAGGTGCATCCTGTAGTCCGAGAGACAAACTTACCTGGCCATATCCTCAGAGCGTGCCTGGGCAGGGCAGTGGTAGAGCATGCCTTTAATCCCAGCACTTGGGAGGCAGAGGCAGAGGCAGGTGGATTTCTGAGTTCGAGGCCAGCCTGGTCTACAGAGTGAGTTCCAGGACAGCCAGGGCTACACAGAGAAACACTGTCTCAGAAAACAAAAACAAAACAAAAACAGAAGGTGCCTGGACCTGACTTTCACCCTTTGACTCCAGACATAGAGAGGGACCCTCCTTTGTTCTAAGCTGCTCCATTTCTGGTTTCTTGGTTTTTTTTTTTTTTTTTTGGTTTTTCGAGACAGGGTTTCTCTGTATAGCCCTGGCTGTCCTGGACCTCACTTTGTAGACCAGGCTGGCCTCGAATTGGTTTCTTGTTAAAGTGGTCACAGAAACATACCTGTCAATCAGATTCTCAAGACATTGCCAGCTCTTTGCTTAAGTCACAGAGCCAATCCTCTAACAAGTGAACGAGCATGTACACCAGACTGTATAGGACACACCAGACTGTATAGGGCACACCAGACTGTATAGGGCACACCAGACTGTATAGGGCACTCCCCCCCATTCTGTGCCCTTCTCAGGGGCTGGGCCTTGGAGGCTCAGGTTTCTTCAAGGTATCTTCACTGTGACCTCCATCTTTGAAGTCACACCAACCAGGTAGGTGTCAAAATCATCTTCCCTTGCCCTGACGTCATCTTTTAAAGAAAATCCACAGGAACTTAAGGTACCAAAAAGACAACATCTCAGTCCAGAGTCTATCCCAACATGAGTGACAAGGGCTTGAGAGGGACTTTTGTGAGGTGTGGCAGCCGGCAGGTACTCAGCAGGGTGGCAGTGATCTCATCAAGCAAAGCTAGTTTCTCTATCTCTTCACCTGAGAGAGGTTTCAAGAAAGGTTCTACTTTAGTTGGGGCTGTGGTCGGTTTTTTGTTTGTTTTAGGTTTTGGGTTTTTCCAAGACAAGAGTTTTTCTGTATAGTTGCCCTGGCTGTCCTGGAACTGCCTTTGTAGACCACTTGGGCCTGGAATTCTCAGATACCTGCCTGCCTCTGCCTCCTGAGTGCTGGAGTTAAAGGTGTGTGCCGCTGTGCCTGGCTGGATCTATCTTTAAAGGCAACGGACTCAGGATTTGGAAAAGTGAACATGAGAGTTTCTAAAGCACACAGCGTTGAGCTAAAAATGAGATGCTTGGGCCTCCCCTCAGCTCTCCAAGGACTTGCCATTCCCAGAGAGCACGAAGTTCTGCCTCCTTATGGAAGGGAGTGACTGGTAACTGTTGATGGACAGAGGCCACTCCACCAGAGGGGATGAAGGGACACTGCTCCAAGCTGACCCACAGACTGTGAGGACAGGGTTCTAATGCAGCCCCATGTTGCCACCAATGTCCTTGCCCCAGTCCTCAGGATCCTCCAGAGAGCCGCTAAGGATTGTTCTTTCTGAGGGAATCTGCTGGTAATAGTTGCCCATCAGCTGGCCTAGAATCCCAACAGTCCCTGAATGTGGACATGGAATGTACGGGGCAGGTTCTAGGCTTCCCAGCTTCAGACACATCTCAGCACATTGCATCTGCATGCTTATCTTTATGAGGGCTCTTAGAACCCAGGCTAGTGAATGATGTTGTTCGTTCGGCTTCCACCCAGTCACCGTGACCAGAATATCCAGAAACACTGTGTGCAGGCTTCTGCTCACACTCACACTCTACTGAGTAGCAAGCCCGATGCTGGGTAGGAGGCACGGCCCCTGTGCTTCCTGGATCTAGGATCTCATGGAGTTGGGCTGGTCATGTGATCAGCTCCCCTAGAACCACAGGACACTTCCACACACAGCCTCGGTGTGTGCATCCGAGATAAACATTTACCAGGTGTCCCATTCCATTACTTCATCTGCTCGATACCTGGGCTGTCCGTCTCCTCTGGTCAGCTTCAGTGGCTTAGGCTCCACAGTGACACGGGCTGGAACTGTGAAGAGAGACAGGAAGAGATGGCCATAGTGGTTGTCCCCATGTCCTGTTAAGAGTAAGCTCCACTGCCCTCCATGTGCCTGTGTTTAAGGTAGGCCTGGAGCTTCCCAGAGGGAATCCAGCCTACGATGGGGGCTTAGTTCTCCTTGTCTGCCCAGGCTCCCAGGAGAGAGATGCTGGAAAACCAGGTAGTAAGCCTCACCCTCACCCATGGCATTATGGTTCTTTGCCAGGCACAGAGAGTTACCCACAGCGCTGTATTAACACCATCTCTCCAAAAGCAGCCCCTGGCATTCTCTAGCAAGTGTGAGACCCTCTCTGGAGGACACGGAGAGACCATGCAGCCTCTGATCTGCTGAGTGGCTTAGGCCCCATCAAGAACTGGGTGCCGATAGACTCACCAAGTCAGAGCTTAGATGCCAACCTCAGGTGATGTGGATTATCTAGAGATAAGCTCAAGCCAGCCCAGAGGGCAGAATGCTGCTTCCCAGACGGGTGGTTTCAACCCCACATCCCCGTCCATCCCATCTCTCACACTGCTCACACCATGGCTTCCTGAGGCAGGTTTAAACTACAAACTTGGCTTTCATTGCAAAGTAAAACAAGGTCTGTTACCCTCTTCTCAAACTAGACCTCCCAGACGGGCCAGGGACATTCCCAATCAACAGAGCCTTGAGTATCTCACTCGCTCGGCATGAACCTTGAAACCAGCTCACATGCCACAGTGAATACTTACTGTTCATCTCACGCCTGACGACTTCTGGCAGAAGTCAAAGAGGAGTATGAGCGTGCGAGTGCCCTGGGGAAGTGGGAAAGCCAAGTGGACAGGTGACCTGCCCTTTGCCCACCTCAGGTCTGAGCAATCCTCACCCCTAGAGCAGGTGTGGTGGCAGGGTTGGAACCCACAAGGTGACCCAGCAGCCTGGTGATTCCTTGTATTAGTGGATGTGACTACTGCTTCTGCAAAAGGCCCCACCGAGTCTTGTCATGCCTCCAGCAACAGCTTCTTGGGACATGTTGAGTCTGTAGAACCCTCTGCACGCTAGGAAGGGCAGTAATTTCTCCTGACCTCGGCCGGCACATGTTCTGGGTACCAGCAGCATGGCCTCTGGCGACAGAGACCATGAATGTGGTAGGGGGTGTGGCTGTGGCACATGGCTGTGGACTCACATATAGAATCAGCCGGGTGAGTGGGGGATGGTATAGAAAGTCATTGGCTCTGCTCACCATCACCCCAGTGACTCACCGTGAGAAGGTAGCTGCCCATCCACACACCAGGCAGTCCCTCTTTATCCAAATGTCACAGAAAGACCATCCAGTTACCACTGCCTCATCGAGTAGGTACAAATGCAGTAATTGTTGACCTCAGTCACAAGGGTGGAGCTGAGCTGTTACTGCAAAGCAGGTAGGGAAGTTCCTGTGTCATGTGACTTCCTGGGCACCTCTTGATACTCTAGTGTAAGGATGTGCCTTACTGAGGCACATTGACTAGGACTCAGACTTTGAATAGGGCTGTTCACTAGTCCAGCCATCCAGGAATGTGGCATGAGAGTAAGCAGGTTTATTAGTTTTTTTATGCTGTTGCTGTGTAAAAAAATACCTGACAGGTAACTTGAAGGAAGAAGGGAGGGCTTCCTTTGGCTTACATTTTGGGGTTTTACCATTAATCCCAAAGGCTAAGGCACAGAAGCAGGAGCAGGAGGCAGCTTTTCAGCTTGTCAGGAAGCACAGAGTGAACGGGAAATGGAGCTGGGCTGTAACATCCAGGTCCTCTCTCAGTGCCCTGTTCCCTCCAGCAAGGCTTCAAGTCCTAAAAGTTCCACAACCTTCAATGGCACCAGAGCAGTTGGCCAAGTACTCGAGAAACTTCACCTTCAAACCATGACACTCTGTTATGGGAGGAGTGAACACTGGAGCAGCCTCAGTGTAGGGATCAGCACATACCCTCTCCACCTGGACCAGTGTAGGGATCAGCACATACCCTCTCCACCTGGACCAGTGTAGGGATCAGCACATACCCTCTCCACCTGGACCAGTGTGGGGATCAGCATGTACCTTCTCCACCTGGACCAGTGTAGGGATCAGCACATACCCTCTCCACCTGGACCAGTGTAGGGATCAGCACATACCCTCTCCACCTGGACCAGTGTAGGGATCAGCACATACCCTCTCCACCTGGACCAGTGTAGGGATCAGCACATACCCTCTCCACCTGGACCAGTGTAGGGATCAGCACATACCCTCTCCACCTGGACCAGTGACGTCATCTCCTGGTTGATGCGCCGGAAGCCTTTGGCCTCATCTGGCGTCTTTGTCACCAGAGGCGATGCTGCCAGGGATCCACTGTGAGCAAACCTGGCATTTGGTCATGGTACACAGAACACGTACTGGCCCAGGTCAGGATAAGTCACTTCCCTTCCCAGCATGCAAAGGGTTCTTTGGACTCAACATGGCCCAAGCAGCTGGTGCTGTCATTGAGAGCCACAGACTGGATGTGAAACCAGGCCAAGAGAGAGAATGTGTTGTCAACACACTTTGAAAGTCAACAAGGTTGAAAGGAATTACAGATCTGCAGTGAACTTTGACATCAGACATGGAGAAGTTTGGAGTTGGCCCTGCTGGACTTCAGCCTTGTTTTGTTCCTCACTGTGCTCCCCTTCTTCCCCTTTGGGACACTCATGGATATTCTGTGTGTATATCCTGTGCCATTGTATATGGGAGTATGTGATCTGCTTTTTGAATTTGATTTTACAGGGGCTATAGTGAAGAGATAGAGTCTCAGAAGACTGAGCTTTGGACTTTTAAAAAGTGCTGATACTATGACAGACTATGGAGACTTTTGAAGTTGAACTGAATACATTTTTTTTTTTTTTTTTGTATTATGATATGGCTACAAACCTATGGGGACCAGGGAGTGGAATGTGGTGATTTAAATAATAATAGCCCCTGTAATTTTAAATACTTGAATGTTTAGTCATCAAAGAGTAGTACTACTTGGGAAGGATTAGGGGGTGTGGCCTTGTTGGAGTGGGTGTGGTCTTGTTGGAGAAAATGTGTCACTGGGGACGGGCTTTGAGGTTTCAAAATCTTAAGCCAAGCCCAGAGTCTCTCTCTTCCTGCTGCCTATGGATCCAGATGTAGAACTCTCAGCTACTTCTCTAGCACCACATCTGCCTGGATGCTTCTACGTGTCCTGCCTTGCTGATAATGGACAAAATCTCTGAAACTGTAAGCCAGCCCCAACGAAATACTTTCTTTTATAAGAGTTGGTGTGGTCATGGTGTCTCTTCACAGCAGCAGAACACTGACTAAGGCAGGGTGGGTGTCTGACTGGGAAATCTGTGATTCTCTAAGGACCCATGGGTTACGAGGTCCCCTGCTGGATAGTGAGGTCCATAAGTTAAGGCATTTTTCTTTCCTGTCACCCAGGCTTCCCCAGTGCTGCTCCTCCAGTTCTCCCTCTCATTTCCAACTTGGAAACATTGATATCTGGGGTCAGCTATTTTACCTGTCTACTTTCAGGGTGCCTTTCCTTCTGACAGTGACAACCTCTCTGTTGTGTTTCGCGTTTAGCCTCTGAGCCCAGGCAAGTGTCATCTCTGCCAGTCATTACCCAGGGCACTGACAGCTCTCTTCGGGCACAGAGTATGGAGAGCTTTTTGGGGCCCCCGCTTCTAGAAACTTGGCTGGGAATTTGACATTGGGCCAGGACAAAGTAAACTCAAGGTGGGAATCTGACTTTGGGCCAGGACTCAGGAACTAGGCTCAGATTGAAAACACTGACATTTGAGTTAATGCAAAGCTCAGAGCGGCTCAGCAGGGGCATGTGTGGCAATCCTTTTGTCTTGGTCACCCTGATTCGCCCCTAGAAATTTATTTATGGGACTTTGTTTATTGTCTTGCTTGTTTCTTGACCCAGAACTGATCTTATTATTTTGCATGTACTTAAAGTGGTATAAAAGCAAACTGGAAAAAAAAAAAAAAAAACCCGCCTCAGCCTCAAACTGGCTGGGGTCATGCTGCAGTGTTGTCCATTTTCTTTTTAATCCTTGCCCCTGCCCTGGAGAACCTGTTGACTGCTGGCTTGGTCAACAGAGCATTGTTCTGGGAAGGGAAGACCCTGTCTGGCTGGACAGAGGCCATGAGACTAGGAAGATTCCTTTAGCCCTGACAGTAGAGGAGCCCTAACACTCCCATCATGAAAACTTCTAGAGGGGATCAAGATGCCTGAGGTGCAAGAATCGGGGTCTCCTGTTCGCACCCAGCACTCTGGATACGTGTGTTAAATAAAGCCTGTATATCATGATTTGATAGCAGTGATGGATGCTTGTGTCACTTTTAGAAGAGAATTTCTTTTACCAATTTTATTTCAGTCAAGGTGACCAGAGAACACTCCCATTTAGAGGCACGCAAGCTTAGAAAGGCCAGGTAAGATAAGAAGTGCATCTTCCACTGCAGAGCTGAGCTTGCAAAGAGTAATAATGGAAATTTTCAGAGTCTCAAAATGAATAACACAACCCAAAATAGTGATTATGTGAGGTAAGGCTGTGCTGTGCTGTGCTGCCTGCAGGCTGGCTCCCAGATGCTGGTCTTGGTATCGAGGGGCTTAGAATGGGTTCCTAGGACAGGGAGGCCCTCTCTCTAGTTCTCAAGGTGCAAGGCTCAGACCTATGACTTCTGCATAAAGCTGTTGTATCTGCCATGACTGTAGCAAAGGGTGGGTACTAGTAGACTTGCCCCCAGAACAAGGAGTGTCAGGAAGGATTGTCTGTTCTGACAGCTGCATCGACCTGGGTGTGCCTTGCAGTGCCTGTCAGTCTTCAGGAGGTGGGGTCTTAGTGGGAGGAGCTTAGGTCATGGGGCCTGGGCCCTGTCTCATATAGTCCATGGTAATAGCACAACACTGACCTAGAGATGGGAATTTTGAAAGTGTTTCCTGGGGCTGGAAAGATGGCTCAGTGGTTAAGAGCACTGGCTGCTCCTCAAGAGAACCCAGGTTTGATTCTCTACTCCTACATGGTCACTTACAAGTGTTTGTAACTCCAATTCTAGGGGATCTAGTGTCTTCTACTAACCTCCACAGGCACTGTACACATGTGGTGCACAGATATACATGCAGGTAAATACCCATAGATATAAAATATAATAAATAATAATAATAATATAATTGAAATGGAAATTTAAGTGTTCTTTGGAAAGTCAATTTTGTTGGATGGTGTTTTGTTTGGAAAACACATGAGGGAGTGTTTCGCTGAAGTGAACACAGAACATTTTACTGAAGTAGAAACAGGAGAAAGAATATTCTGCTAAAGCAAGCACATGAAAGGACACATGATGAAGAATTCTTTGTTAACTGCACACATGTATTTGTTAGCCTTACATTTAGTAGTTGAGCTCTATTTGTTGGGACTCCACGGACTCAGGCTGATTAGATAATTGAGGCCAGACACGTGCTGAGGACGCGTGATGTTTGGAGGGTATAAATAGGACTCAACAGACAGTGATGGAGGCTGAGCTAGGTTTGCTTGTACAAACAAAGCTGATCTTCACTTCCCTGAGAGAGGCATAGCCTAGAACTCCTGGTGTTCCCCCAGGAGTTCTAGGCTATGCCTTGGCTGACTCCAGCCAAGGCTGAGGCCTGGCTGTCTCTGCGAGGTCCTGCCACCACTGCGGATTCCCCACTGTACCAAAATGGGCTAGTGGTGCATCTGTGAAGTGTTTGCCACTGCTGACCTGTGAACTGAACTGCCCGTTTCCAGACAACACAGATGAGAGTTGCTCCAGGAAACCTCTCTAAACAGGTCCACTTCCCCTGTATCCTTTCTTTTCTGCTACCTCTGGTGGGTGGTAGGCTAAAAGGGAGGTTAAAGTGTTTAAGAACCATCATTAAAAATAGAGTTTGAAAAAATTAAAGTTACAGATAATTTTTTTTAAGTTTCACCTAAAGAAAACTTTCAGACTAGTAAATCCTATAACTCTAAGAAATCAGGGAGAACACTTAATAAATCATTCAAAATCAATCTCTGACTGATCTTGAGATCCTACCAAAGCAGGGATTAGAGTCTGCCTGTTAGGAGCCTGAAGTCCCACTCACCAAATTCTGAAAGACTTCTCACTCCAAGTAATTTTTATCTAGGGCTGGTAAGGTGACCTCTCAGTAAAAGTGCTTGCCACAGAGCCTGATAACCTAACCCTGATTCCCAGAACCATGAAAACAGCCCAATGTGGTAGTGCACATCTGTAATCTCAACACGCCATCCTCCACCAGCAAGGTGGAAGAAGAATCTTCCAGAAGCTCTTTGGCCAGCCAGCCATCATCAGTTGGTGATGTGGTCACTCAGTGCAGAAGAAGCTCCCAGCCAGAGGCTGTCTCAGCAAGGAGGAAAACAAGTACAACAAGTGGAAGTTGGCTTCTAACCTGCATACATGTCCCACAACGCGCTTCTGATCACCCCACCCCTTAAGTAAATGTCTAAAACAGAAAAGACATTTATATCCCAACATTAACTGAGCTCTAGGTGGACTGAGCAGATACTTCGATGGCCACACAAAATAAAGAAAGTAGATCTCACAGGAAATGCACCAGGTAAACATGTAACAACAAAACTAAATAGGAAGAAACAAAACTCTGGAGTGTGAGAGGAAAAATATGATTTCTAGAGCTTCACAATATATTGTTCAAAACATCCACCTTCCAACAAGAGCTTATGAAGCCTTCAAGGACACAGGATAATACAGCTAATAAATGTAGACATTTTTCTAATCTATAGCTTCTGTCCCCAAGGAAGTCAAAACTAAATTTACTCAGCAAAACTTTAAGTCATCTATTATAAATATGTTTTAAAAACTAAAGAAAACCATGAGAAGGGTGCATTACCAATTAGAGGATATCATTTAATCAACAAATAATCAAACAGATTCTGCTGCTGAAAAATATAACTAAATGAAAAAAATTACAAGATGAAATTAATGGCAGATTTAAATTAACAATAGAGCTGGTGAACTTGATACTGGGTAAACTGAAATCAGAACTTCCAAAATCAATTTAGTATTTGTCTACATATTCCAGAAGCTTGGTTAAGTTTGGGTAGAATGAACTCAAAGAGATCCACACCTGAGCACTTCACAACTGTCCGGAGGCAAAGAGACAAAAAACAGACCCTCACTCACCAAGTCAAAATTATCCTGAAACCTAAAGCCAGCAAGTGCAAAGGGTGAGGGGAGGGACTAGAGATCAGAATTCTTTATGAGAATTGATGAAAATTTCTAACAACTCAAACTCGTGTGATCTAGTGGGATATAGCCCGAGGCCATACAGCCTGTGTAACATACGAAATCAATGAAACACCTAGGGTTGTAAGGAAAAGAGGTTGATTAGCTCACAGGTTTCAAGGGTGGAAGAGGCTGAGAAGCTCTCCTGGTGGATGGCAGAGCTTATGGAAGGGGAGGAGTCACATCCTGAAGTGAGAGGCTGGAATGGCAGGGTAGGGCCTGGCTTAGCAAAGACCACTCAGTACCTCCCACTGGATCGCTTTGCATTTCCTGACTTTAGGATGGTCCACAAGGCTGGTACCCTGAAGCTCACCACTTCAGCAGTGAGCCATCAGGAGACCAACAGTGTAAAAATCAACAGCTTCTGGGAACAAAGTTGACCAGGGAATAAAAGTTCAGACCTGATTGATTCTGAGACTCCAGTGGGGAAACATGAATGAACACAAACAGAAGTTTGTTTGCTAATGGAGTGGGATATTGAAGGATATAGGACGGAGCACGAAGAGCTCTCATTGGCCAGAGCTGTCGTTTTGGCAACAGTGATTCAAGAGGAGGAAACGCCAACCAGTCCATGAACAATGAATAAACGTGAGAGAAGCAATAACCACCCCCAAAGCAACATGGCAGCCAACTCAGACACTCTATGCTAATTCAAAGGTCTCTTTTAGAAACCTCAGTAATGGAACTGGAGAGATGAGCATGGTTCTCAGCACGAGAAGCAGCTCACAATAGCATGTAACTCAGGCTCCAAGGGTCCTGATTGTCCTCTTTCATCTGCCACCTCCACCAGCAAGCACATGCTGAGACACACACAGAGAGAGACAGAGACAGAGACACACAAAGAGAGAGAGACACAGACAGAGAGACAGAGAGAGACAGAGAGACAGAGAAAGACAGACTGACAAATACACACACAGAGAGACAGAGACACAGAGAGAAAGACAGAGACAGACACAGAAACACATACAGACAGAAAGAGAGGGGAAAAACACTCACACAGGCAGACACCAAAGCATACAAAGAGAGAGAGAGAGAGACAGAGACAAAGACAGAGAGAGACAAAGAGTTAAGAGACACACACAGAGAAAGACAGACACACAGAGATAGACACAGAAAAACACTCAGAGAAATAGAAACAGTACATAGACACAGAAACACACACATAAATAAAATATTATATTTAAAAAACACAAAATAAATGCTATATAGGCAATAACCTCCAATGAAGTTAGTAGGCAGAGTTTTTTTTCCAACTTTTATTAGATAATTTCTTCATTTACATTTCAAGTGTTATCCAGAAAGTTCCCTATACCCTCCCCCCTCCCGGCCCTGCTCCCCTACCCACCCACTCCCACATCTTGGCCCTGGTGTTCCCCTGTACTGGGGCATATAAAGTCTCTCTTCCCAATGATGGCCAACTAGGCCATCCTCTTCTATATATGCAGCTAGAGACATGAGCTCAGGGGGTACTAGTTAGTTCATGTTATTCTTCCACCTATAGGGTTGAAAACCCCTTCAGCTCCTTGGGTACTTTCTCTAGCTCCTTCCTTGGGAACCCTGTGTTCCATCTAATAGCTGACTGTGAGCTTCCACCTCCATGTTTGCCAGGCATTGGTATAGTCTCCCACGAGACAGCTATATC